>SNQJ01S0113358.1:0-24226 GCA_010110895.2 Picea sitchensis
TTGATGGTCAAATGTGACTTGGTTGGAGTCTTCAAATACACTTGTAAACATTATGAAACTCATCCCACTTTCATATATAAGTGTAAACATGTCATTTTTCCAATATTTAATCATAAATTCACTCAAAAACACTAAAATAGAGGCATTGGAAAATAATATGTCTAAAAAACCATGTGATCATGAAAATGGTTTAATGTAAGGGTATGGGAAAGCAAAATATGGTTAAAAGTGAAGTGAAAGTGAATTGAAAGTGAAGTGAAAGGTTGGTAAAAACATGGTACTTTGGCGACCCAACAACAGGTTCTAATATGTAGGATATAAATGTGCTAAAAAAAAAATTAGATAATTCATTTGCGATAAAGGATTTGGGTGTTGCAAAGAAAATACTTGGTATGAGAATAACAAGAGACAGGAAAAATTGCAAATTGACATTGTCTTAGGGTGAGTACATAGAGAAGGTGTTAAAGAGGTTTAGAATGCAGAATGAAAAAACAAATAGCACACCTTTGGCCATCCATTTCAAATTAACTAAGGAAATGTGTCCCAAGACATCAGAGGAGATAGAATACATGTCCAAGGTCCCTTATTCATCAACAGTTGGTAGCTTGTTGTATGCAATGGTTTGTACAAGACCAGGTATTGCACATGCAGTGGCAGTTGTGAGTATGTATATGAACAATCCAGGTAAAGAACATTGGGAGGTAATAAAGTGGATTCATAGGTATTTGAGAGGTACTTCTACTCAAGCATTATGTTCTGTAGGTTCAAACATTGTTCTACAGGGATATGTTGATTCATATATGGAAAGTGATAAGGATAGCAGGAGAAGCACCACAAGGTATGTTTTTACTATAGGTGGAACAACATTAAGTTGTATTTCAAAACTACAAAAGGTTGTTGCACTTTCAACAATAGAAGTAGAGTATGTTGTTGCTACATAGGCTAGTAAAGAAATGATTTGGTTAAAGAGGTTTATGGAGGAAATGGGGAAGAAGCAGAAGAATAACATGTTGTACTGTGATAGTGAGAGTGTCATTCATCTTACAAAGAAATCGTCCTTCCATTCAAAGACTAAGCATATACAGATCAGGTACCATTTCATATGATCTATCTTGGAAGATGGACATTTGAAGTTGGAAAAGATACATACTAGCCAGAATCCTGCAGACATGTTAACAAAGGGAGTAAGCAGGAAGAAACTAAGTTCCTACTCAGTTTCAGTTGGTCTTCAAGCATGAAGGTGAAGATGAGAAATTTTTCAAGTCCATAGTGGATCATAGTCCAGCAGGTACAGCAACAGTGGAGTTGTTGTGATTAGTTTCCAAGTGGGAGGTTGTTGGTTGTGGAGCCTAATTATATTCCTAATTTAGAGGGGGGGGGGTTTCATCAGTGTTTATACCCAATGAAGACTATATACCCCTCCATGTGGTTGCGTATTATTGTAAATATTGTATTCTAAGAGAGGAGATTGTGAGAGAAAGAAGAGGAAGTTACAGTGGTTGAGTTGTAGGTTATGTCCCTTTTATTTTATTGGATAATAAAAATGAAGGCCCTGGAAATTTCTCTAGTGGACATAGCCGACATTAGGTGAACCATGTATATATGTGTCTCTATTGTATTATGTATCTTTTGTGTTTTATTTTCTCATTTGTTTTATTTTATTGCTCTGTGATCCTGTTTTTCTAACAACTACCCCTTGCAACCACCTAGGCGGACTTTTCCCATGCTCCAACTGGAGATGACAAAGCCACTAGGTTCATTGATCGGATCCAGAACATCTGCCAATAGGTTCAAGAAATTTTGCAGAAGTCCAATGCCAGGTACAAGCAGCGCAATGATCAACATCGGGTGTCACACAAGTTTTGGTTGGGAGATAAAGTTTGGTTGCACTTGGAGAAAGAACGCCTTACAGGACCCCATCGGAAGCTTTTTCCACTCCACTATGGACTTATACCATCACCAAGGTTGTGGGTGACAATTCTTTTGAGCTCAACATTCCCCCCTTCCTTGGCTTTCACCTAGTGTTTATTGTGTACCTCCTTCGACCATACTTTCCACCATTATTGGACACCTTGGAGATAGAAGAATAATTGACACCATCATAGCTCAACCCTAATTGCATGGAACAAAAATCCACTGATAATATCGTGGACACACAGGTCAAGGGAAATTGCCAACAGAAGTTTCATCTCTACCGGGTTGTCAAGGTAAGGCAACTCCTGCACCAAGGCAAGTGTCTCACCCGCGGCCAAATTCAGTAAAAGTTTCATCATCTGATGGGGGAACACAATGCAATGGAGAACATTGTTTCTTAAGAAGGGAGTATTGATCCAGGTAGATATTGGTTTCCACCCACCTCTTCTATCTAGATCACATACATCTTTCATCTTGGCATTTTTTTTTCTAGATTTTCGAGTCCCAAACTTTTGGGGTCGTTTTGAGGCCCTAAATGACGTTCTTTTGGACTTATGGGAGGCCAGGGTTTTTTTTTAACATCCCCTGAACCCCATTGGAGTTTGTAATTTTTGAATAGACCTTTTCGACAAGGTATCAAACACCCCAAACGGATATCGTATGCAAAAGTTACAACCCCGAGAAGTTGATATACCAACTTACCCCAACGGGGCCCGCGTGTCTTTTGGAGCTTCATCTCCAAGGGTTAGGTTTTTGGATGTATAGGGTTTTGGAATTCATGTTTGATGTAAAAAGGAATTTGGAGCCTCATTGTACTCATCTTCTTGTGAATGAGCCTAGCCGTCACATCTCTTCTCAGAGATAAGCTGCCACCATTCTAGAAAGCTTGTTTCAGTCTGCATTTTACAGTTTCAGCATATTTCTTATTTAGTAGAAATCAAGTTTAATTGTATCTCTGTTATTATTCACCGTGTCTCTGTGTTAATATTATAAATCTACGTTTTCATTTCTTTCTGCTTATAAATACAAATCAATGGTATCAGAGCAGTTTGCTCCTTGTCGTTTTTTAGTGCATGTCCCCAATGAGGTCAGGGTATAGAGAGTTGGGTGTCAAGCTTATTTCTCTTGAGGACAACTTCTCTCGCACTCCCAAAAAACCTTCCATGGTGGGTGAAAATAAAGATGACGAGACAGGATATCCTTTCAAAATGTAGCTCGAGGAATCCCTCAAGCGACAGAGGAATGGGATGATGGACAACTTTGCACAAATCCTTCTATGGTTGTCGACAAGTGACACATCTACGTCAAGCAGAGGTGCCACCCCCTTCAAGGTACAGATCAATTTTTGTATTCCTATATTTGAAGTACAAATAGATTCAAATGTCGTAGATAAATGGTTAAACCTTCTAGAAGGGTATTTTTCTCTCCACAACTTTTTCGATAGAGAAAATATTACATTTGTGCTCCTCAAGGTCGTCCCCCATGTCAAAAATTGGCGGGAGACTTTTTGTGAGAAAAAGGAAATAAAGGGATCCACATTATTTGTAGTTGCACCCACTTGGGGTTCCTTCAGGGATGATATTAAGGAACAATACTACCATGTTGGAAGTTATGACGACTTGTATACAAGATGGACCACACTGCGACAGGAAAGAGACCAAATAATGTCAGAGTTCACTAATGTCTTCCATACCTTGCGCACCAAGATGGGTATCAAATATTCTCAGTGACATATGGTGCTCAAGTACTGCGGTGGTATGCATAGATACATCTAGATAGAAAATAATTTTTTGGACATCTCATCCTTGGGCACGACCTACCAATATATCGTCAAAATCGAGCAGAAGCTTAAACAAAAGACGCGACAATTTGGGTCTGGGAACCCCTCACAATAGAAGTAGTGCATGGGTATCCCCAACCTGCAAAACAAAGGATACAACAAATATGGGTAGCCTAGGGAAAACCAGTCTAATCCACAAGCAAAGAAGGACAATGGAAATATGAAGAAAGATACTGGGAAGTGGTGTGACTTCCATAAGAGCCCCTGGAATAACATAGTTGATTTCCGCTCAAACCAGTCATTGGTGGCTGAGAAAACCTCTCAATAATATGTGGGTTCTGAATTTGAGTCAGAACTAGAAAAGGGGAAACAGATCAATGATGTGGAACCTAGTGCCACTGTTAACACCACCAAGATTCAACCCGGTGAAATTGATGAGCCAGAGGAAAGCGAGTGCCTCTTTCATTCACAAATGTGGGTGAAAGGAACTCGGTTTCACTTCATGGTTGATAGTGGTAACCAAAACAACCTCATCTCAGCGAAGGTCATCAAGTGGCTGGCCCTGCCGACAACGTTGCACCTGCAGCCCTACAGCATCAGATGGCTCCACCAAGGAAGTGATCTTTGTGTCAACCAACAGTGCCGCATGTCATATGGTATCAACACATTCAAATATAAGGTATTGTGTGATGTTGATGCCCTTGAATTTTGTTATGTTCTTTTGGTCCAACCTTATTTATGGAAACTTCATGTTGTATATGAGTCTAGGCCTTACAGTTTCACTATTACTTTGAACAGGAAATTGTACGGGATACCCGGTAGTCCAACCTAGTTCCATTTCCTTGCTCTCTTCCAAGCAATGAAGTAAGGTCATATCTCAAACTAGGAAGTTGTTCTTCATTGTGATTCGCTCTCAGAGTGAGCGAAATGATGAAGCCACATCCATGGCCTCTGCGGCCGACCTCTCCACGCAATAGAAGCGAGTGGATAAGGTTGTGGAAAAACACAAAGACATCTTCTCATCACCTATTGGGGTACCTCTACACTGTCAAGTCAAGCATTCCATCGATCTAACCCTCGGCGCATCGCTACCCAATGGGCTAGTCTATCGTCACTCTTAGTTAGAAAATGAGGAGATCAAGCATCAGATCCAAGAATTGTTCCACAAGGGGAACATCCAACCCAACTCATCACCCTATGGAACCCCAATCGTGTTGGTGCAGAAGAAAGATGGGACCTAGCGACTCTGCATCAATTACCAAGCCCTAAATAAAATCACAGCCAGGAACCGGTACTCGATTCCCCGAATCAACAATCTCCTTGATCAGATCAAGGGGGCCAAATACTTCAGTAATATTGATGTGAAGTCTGGTTACAGTCATGTCCCAATAGAAAAAACAAATGTATGGAATACTACCTTCAAGTCAAAACAAGTTCCTTTTTAATGGTTGGTCATGCCCTTTGGTTTGAAAAATTCCCCAACAACTTTCATGAGGATGATGGAAGATGTCTTGTGCCCTTTCACCAATTTTTTTGTAGTGATGTTTCTGGATGACATCCTCATCCATAGCAAGACTTGGGGTGGAACACTTGCAATATATTCAGTAGGTTCTACACACTATGTGGTAGCACAAGTTATATGCCAACTTGGAAAAATGCCCTTTCGGCATGGACAGGGTCTAGTACCTAGGATACATTTTTAGTGAGCATGGTGTGCATGTGGATCTAGCCAAGATCCAGGTCATCTATGATAGGCAAGCCCCAACCACACTCACTAAGCTTTGAATCTTCTTAGGCCTTACCAAATTCTATCACAGGTTCATGTTGGGATTCTCCCATATTGCATGGGCCCTCAACCAAGTAACCAGGGGTGGTGGTAAGGAAAAGTTTTTGTGGGGCCTATCGCAACAAAAATTGTTGTATGATATGAAGCAACACTTGTGCTCATCCCCAGTGATTTCATTACCTGACCTCAAACATCCCTTTGAGATCGAGATAGATGCTTCAGACTATGTTGTGGGCGCGGTTCTCACTTGGCACGGCCACCTTGTGGTCTATCATAGTGAAACACTATCATATGACGTCTTTAAGTACCCTACTTATGACAAATAAATGTACTCCATTGTGAAACCCTGTGACAAGTGGAGGCATTACATTCTCGAGAAGGAGACAGTCATCCACACTTATCATTAGTTGTTGGAGTTCATTAAGACACAAGGCAAATTTCAGAATGACCACCATCATAAGTGGTCCACATACTTGCAAAAGTTCCACCTAAACATCAAGTATAAAACAGGTAGTACCAATTGGGTCATTGATTTCCTTAGACGACCTCCAGTCACGACACTCACCACGGTGCTAGACTCTTGCAGCCACAAGACCTCTGGATGGCCCCACCTCTATGAGAAAGATCTTGACTTTGCCACCACCTACCAGATGTTGGGCGCAAACACGGTTGTAACTAATTTCCATATTCAAGATGAGTTTTTGTGCCATCTAGGCCATATCTGCATTCCATCAAGCAAGCAAGTGGAGTTGATTTTGGAAGCACACTACAGTTGGGTGGTAGGACACTTCGGCATAGAAAAGATAGTGGCAGTGTTGCAACGAAATTTCCATTGGATGAAACTTTGTGAGGATGTTAGGAATTATATCAGGTCTTACACCGCTTGTGTTATTGCCAAATCAACCACTAAGAAATAAGGAATGTACAGTCTTCTTCCTACTCCCGACAGGCTCTGGGAATCCATCTCAATGGAATACATGTTGGGACTTTTTTCCACCAAGCAATGAAATGATTGTGTTTTGTGGTTGTTGATCGCTTTTCCAAGATGGCAATTTTGGTTACCTCTAAGAAGAGAATTATAGCGGAGGCCAATGCCAAACCAAAAACCATTATCTCATATCAAGACAATTGGTTCCTCAACACATTTTGGTCAAGCCTCTGGTCTTTGTTGGACACCAAGCTCACCAAATCCACTACCTTCCACCCCCAGACGAACGGCTAAACCAAGGTCGTCAACCATATGATCGTGGATATCCTGCGCATGTACAATTCCAAGCACCCACGCGCATGGGAAGAGAGTCTTCCCTATGTTCATCATAGTTACAACAGAGCCATACATAGCTCAACCATCCATAACCCCTTTCAGGCGGGGTTGGTATTTTAACCATTGTGTCCCATTGATGTTGCACTACCCCTTGTGGCCACCCAGGCAGACTCATCCCATGCTTCAACTGAAGCTGACAAAGCCACTCGGTTCATTGAGTGGATTCAACACATCCTCCAATAGGTTCAGGATATTTTGCAAAAGTCCAATGCCAAGTACAAGAAGCACCATGATCAACACCGAGTGCCACACAAGTTTAAGGTGGGAGATAAAGTTTGGTTGCACTTATCGAAAGAATGCCTTACAGGACCCCATCATAAGCTTCATCCATTCTGTTATGGACCTTATATCATCACCAAGGTTGTGGGTGAAAATGTTTTTGAGATCAACATTCCCCCCTTCCTTGGATTGCACCCAGTGCTTAATGTGGACCTCCTTCGACCATACTTTCCACCATTATTGGACACCTCAAAGATAGCATAACAATTGACACCAACAGAGCTCAACCATGATTGCATGGAATAGGCATCCACTGATCAGATCATGGACACACAGGTCAAGGGAAATCGCCAACAAAAGCTTCAGCTTTATGTGGTTGTCAAGGCAGAGCAACTCTTGCACCAAGGCAAGTGGCTCACCCAGGGTCAAATTCAGCAGAAGTTTCCTCATTTGATGGGGGAACACAATGCAATGGAGAGCATTGATTCCTAAGGATGGAGGATTGATCGAGATGGATATCATTGGCCACCCACCTCTTCTAGTTGGCTCACATACAACTTTCATCTTTCCATTTACAGTTTTCATCTTGGCATTTTGTTTCTAGATTTTTGAGTCCAAAACTTCTGGGGTTGTTTTGAGGCCCTAAATGACGTTTTTTTGGACTCTTCTCAAAGGCAAATTGCCACCATTCTAGCAAGTTTGTTTCATTCTGCATTTTACAGTTTCAACATATTTCTTATTTAATAGAAGTCAAGTTTCATTGTATCTCTGTTATTATTCATTGTGTCTCTGTGTTAATATTATAAATATGTGTTTTCATTTTGTTCCGCTCATAAATCTGGATCAGATGGTTGTGCTCATTCGCAAGAAGATGAGTACAATGAGGCTCTGAAATCCTTTTTACAATAAATATAAATGCCAAAACCCTAGACATCCAAAAACTTAACCTTAGGAGATGAAGCGCCAAAATTCATGTGGTCCTCGTTGGGGTAAGTTGGTACATCAACTTCCTGGGGTCGTAAATTTTGCATACGATCTTCGTTTTAGGCGCATGATAGCTCGTTGGAAAGGTCTATTCGAGGATTACATATTATTCTTTCAAACTCTAATTGTGTCTATAGTTTGATTGTGGCGAGCCATAAAAATGTTGTTTTGGGCCTCAAAACGGCCCCGGAAGTTCAGGACCCGAAAACTAGGAAAAACATTGTCGAACTGAAAATTTTCCAAGATGAGCGAGTTGGAATAGGTGGGTGGCCACCAAGATCCACCTGGATCACACAACATCTTTATACTCCAAATAATAATCACCATCTATGGGTATGAAGGAACATACCCTTGGAAAAAAATAAACCTGGCAAATTCCATCATCCTCTAAGTAAAAAATTATGGACAAAGTTGTCCAAGATGTCCTATAAATATAATCATGTCTCCATACAAGATCGGTACAAGTGTACCGGATCTATCAAAGTCACAAAGATATAAATATTCACAATTCAACTCCTTGGTCCTAGAATATAAAGCTCATGGTATAGGTAACATTCCATGCAAGGCTATTATCAACCTATCATCATGAGAATATTTCACATGTGTGTCTAGTCCTCAAAAAACCTAAACATATTGAAATAGGTCAACTTTCTCACCCCAAGATAATCCTAAAGCAATAGTAGCATCATGGGAAACTCCCTCTATGTAATAGAATCCATGGGAAACTCCCTCTGCCTAATAAAAGCCATCAACCCGATCCATGTACTCTACAATACTCCCATTAGCTACAAACCTGGAATTAATATTAGCATCATCATCCATTAAAGTATCATGTATCCTCTCCAATGTACAACTAGAAGACTCACTTATGGAAGAAACCAATGCAACATGACTAGCATATCTTCTAGGATATATACTCACCCTCACTGAAAATATGTGTTCTTCTACATGCTCCTCAACCTTCTCAAAGCTAGAAGACTCATACAAATTCTCACTAGAATGTACACTTGTCGTTGGATCAACAATTAAACTATAAAGGCCACCCTCTTCGACCCCTCTAGCCAGAGTCCTCATAATATCTATACTACAACCATTGATGGTGCATTGGTGTCCCTCAAATGCAACTCTCCATTGTTAATTTGTCATACATGACACTGAAAGAAGTTTATTCCTCAAACCAAGAATAAAAAGGATATCACTCATCTCAATAACATCACTTGAAGACATCTGAGAGGAAATCGAGACAACTCTTCTCATAGGGTAAGAAGCATCAACACAAATCTCAATAGTCATGCCTCCCTCTAGTTGAGTAATATTGTTGAATAAGTACTTGTCATATGTCATATGTCTCCAAGCTCCATTGTCCACATATCATCCAACAATAGAAATAGTGTTAGAGACAAGCAAGAGAAAAAAATCCATATCCATCTTGGAAAATTTGCAATGTGAATAATATCAACCACCTATTATAGGTTAAAATCATACTAACATATACCAAAACAAATTGACTACCTATCGTAGGTCCTCTTGAGTATATCTCACTTTGAAAATAAAACCATACTAAAAAATATATCTACCACTTATCATTGTCAACGCCTGGAACAAATCAACCATCTATCACCGGTACTTCTAAGCACACCCATTGAAAACACATCCACGGTAGCCATCAATGTGAAAGATCCATTGTCTCTCATCATAAGAAATACCCATAAAAACCTCTCACATGTACAAGTGATCATCTCAAGTACAAATCAACAATAAATTAAGTAGACAAACCCCTTTCTCAAGTCCAACTACTTCTACCAAGCAACCTAGAGTATCACACCCAATGATCTTGACAAGGTCAAGTATCTCTCTCAGGTAATATCTATATCTATACGAAATTCAAATTCCCTCTTACTCTAGAGTGATATCAACCACAACAAGCTCTCATACCATTTCAAAATTGCTAATGTAAAATTCATTTCTCAAATTTTAATGCAAAACATAAATTTTACCTCTTCAACTAGAGGTTTCCTAGATCTTAACCCTGTGAATTTTTAGCCACATGGTTGTTATGAAATAGAGTATAAAACAACAACAGAAAGAGTACAATATTTCACTTTCTAGTAACCCAAAATTATAGTCAATTCAAGGAGAAAAGATACCAAAATATCTTGATAAGTTTTATCCCTTTAGAGCAACTTGTTACACATAAACCAGATCAAAAAATTAGCTTTTGTAGAAGTAAGACAACAAATATAGCAGTATCAAAAAAACCCTTAGATTCTTCAATGATGATTTCAAATCACTCAACAAATTTTCCTATTAATCATGCCAAATCATCAAGACATGTATAACTATAAATAAAAATACATGAAGAACATATATGGATGAAATTCAAATATGAAAATTGCACAAGTTTTGGACAGTTGAAAATTTCATTAATATGCTAGAGATGAAATTCAAGTACACACCATGTCCCTTCCTCAAAGCTAATACAAATTCACTAGCTATCGAAAACCCCATCCAAGGAAAACAGTGAAAACCTTAGTTCAACCAATGAGCTACAACATGCAAGAATCACTCCAACAAGTCCTCCCATGAAACATGTCCTCTTCTCTTCTCCTTCTCCACCAATTACGCCCTAGGGTTTTATCACAAAACCATAATCTCAAACCTCCAAGAGATAAACACCAACCCTATCATTTCAAGATGCTCCAATATACTCCAAGAATACAAGGAAACCCTAGCAATTCCAAGAGAGGGAGAGGGATCAAGTACAAATGAAGACCGAGAGAGAGAGAGAGAGAGAGAGAGAGAGAGAGAGAAGACAAGTATCCACTCTTTTGTGAATCATCTCAACATAAGATTAAATACAATAATGAACACAATTATATGAATGTATGATCATATTCAATGTCTCCTCCATAAGACTAAACCCTATTCACAAGAGAAAAATCAAAACCAAGACATATACTTTCCCTTCCATAGCTTATCTTAGTGTTTCCTCATGAATCCTAGTGAGTCACTCTAAGCAGACAAGTAAAAATATAAGAGTAAAATGACAATTGTTAATAATGAATGTCTCCTTCCTTTATATATATTATAGGTAAGGGAGGCCAACAATACAATGTTGGCCCAAATCCTTACAAGCAACATACAATGAGCACTTGTGTGTCAAGACAAGTGAATTTATCCACTTCAAAGTACACATGTCACGCTCTAAGGTTTCATCCTACACAATAAGGGCTCTAATATGATGTATCTACACAAGGTAAGTCCACACCTCGCCAACACAAACCTCCACGAACTTCATTGATCCTTATAAGAAATTTACTCTAGTGGGTCAATTGTCCCCTACAAGA
Organism: Picea sitchensis; assembly: GCA_010110895.2. NCBI lineage: Eukaryota > Viridiplantae > Streptophyta > Pinopsida > Pinales > Pinaceae > Picea > Picea sitchensis. The sequence goes on from SNQJ01S0113358.1 coordinate 11,355, forward strand.
ACATTGTCACAACCTAGGATTCCTTGAGACAACTCCAAGCCTCCAAATAGGAATCTATGAAACCCTAAGCTATATAGGACTTGATGCCCTCCTCCAATATGCACAACTCCTTCTCCCAAGTAAGGTGTTCTCCAATTGTTCTCCAAGGAGGTAAACTCTCCATGTGGCCACAATGAAGGGCATCCACCAAACTATGAAGATAACTCCAACATCCAAGGGGAGAATACAAAGACAACACCTAACTAAGGTTCAACAATCACTAAGTAAGTTGTCTTTGTCATGCACATCCATTATGGATCATCTCCCTTGTGTCTACATATTACACCATCTAGGTGTTGAACATACACCATATACCCCAAAGCTCATGAAGCACTACAAACATGTTCTAAACACTTTTAGATTAACCCCAAAAGCTAACGCTCCCTCTTTACGAAGAAAGTGTTTACACCTACCCCTCTCAACTCCCTTCACAAATCCACCAAACCTTCTACCTGTAAATATGTATAGGTTCCAGTATAGGAATCACCCACTATCTCATATAAATACGCCATATCCCTCGCTATCACAACCTCTCCATCCTCCATGAAATAATGACCACCTATGAACATAAAGGAACATATCACTGGAACAAAAGAAACCTGCCAAAATACATCATCCTCCAAGTCAACATCACATACCAACATTAGTATACATCACAACATAAGTTTTCCAATACATACTATAAAGAAAATCATGTTTCCATACAAGATCAAGATAAGTGGATCACATCTATTAAAGTCACAAATATACAAATCTACACAAGTCAACTCCTCAATCCTAGAATACAAAGCTCTTTTGGTATAGGTAACAATCCATGTAACATTATCATCAACATGTCACCATGAGAGTCTCTCTCATGTACCTCCAATCATCTGGTAACTGAATTATCATAAAATAAGTCAACTCCCTCGTCCTAAGAGAATTTTGAAGAAAAAGTAACATCATGGGAAACCCCCTCTATCTAAGAGAATCCATCAACTATGAACCTGAGGGAAGAGAACTCCTTTTGTGTCTAAGAGAACTCCCTTTGTGTCTAAGAGAATCCATCAACATGGTGTATGTACTCTCCAATACTCCCATTAGTTGAAAACCTAGAATTAATCTCAACATCATCCTCCATCAAGGTATCACATCTCTCCTCCAATGAACAATTGAAAGACTCACTGATGGAAGAAATTGATGCAACACGACTAGATTATCTCCTAGAAGGTATACTCAGCCTCATTGAATATTCGGGCACTCATACATGCTCCCAATCCTCCTGGAATATAGAAGTATCACCCAACCTCTCAACTAAATCTACATGTGCCACTGGATCAAAAAGTAACTTGTAATGGCCACCTTCCCTCACCCCTCTACCCAATGTTCTCAAACTTGCTAGACTACAATCATTGATGTTGCAYTATTTCCCCTCAAATGAAACTCTCCACTATATATCTATCACAAATGACATTGAAAGAATGTTCTTCCTCAAACTAGGAACAAAAAGAATATCACTTATCTCAAGAAGAACAATTGGAGGCATCATAAAGTAAATAGAGCCAACTCCTCTCACGGATCATGGGGTAAGTGGCATTACCACCAAACTCAAAAATCATGCCTCCCTCTAGCCCCACTCCAAAGTACATGTGTCATGATTCAAGGTGATTAAATACACATAACGGGCTCCAATATGATGTAGCTACACAAGGTAAGTCCACATATCTCCAACACAAACCTCCATATGCTCCATCTACCCTTCTAATAAATGTACTCCATTGGGTCAACTGCGCCCCCCCTCCCCCACCCCCACAAGAACATTTCCATAACCCAGGAATTCTTAAGCCAACTCCAAGCCTCGAAACATGAATCCAAGTAACCATGTGCTATCTAGGTCTTGATTCCCTCCTCCAGGATACACAATACTCCTTCTCCCAAGCAGGGTGTTCTCCAAGCAGGAAAACACTCTATGTGGCCACAACAAATGCCATCCATCAAACTATGAAGAAAACTTTGATGCCCAAGAGAAGAATGACAAGTTATCACCTAACTAAGGTTAATAAATCACTAAGAAAGTTGTCTTCACTGCGCAAATCCATCATGGACCATATTCCATGTGCCAATCCATGTCAGGCCATCCAGGCATTGAACATACACCATGCACCCCAAACTTAAACATGGTGTAAACACTTTTGGAGTAACCCCAAAAGCTAAAACTCCCTCTTCATGAGGAAAGTGTTTACACTGACAATTTTCAACTTCCTTTGCAACTTCACCAAACCTACTACTTGTAAATATTTATTCATTGGGGTCTCGGAATCAACCACTATCTCCTATAAATAAACTATCACCCAGACATCTCAATCCTCCAAAGAATAATGACCACCTATGAATATGAAAGAACTTGTCCCTATAACAAAAGAAGCCTACCAAAATCCATCATCATCTAAGTTAACATCGCGAGACAATGTCAACAAACACCACATCATGATTTTTCTAGGACATCCTATAAACATAATCAAGTATCTATATAAGATCGAGACAAGTGAATGACATTTATCAAACTCACAAAGATACTATTTGTCAGAGTTAAAGAAACAATTTCAAAACAATTCAGAAAAATTATGAACAACCATTTACAACCTTCTCTGACATCAATATTAGTTCATGTTTTTAGACAATGGCAATGGAAGGTCATTGTATCTTTGGCATGGAAGGATTACCATTTTAGTCCACATGTGGAGCAGAAGGTAGTAGCATAAAAGTACTAACACTTCATTTGACCTATTGCATCTAAGATGGTGGTTGTATCTTGTCCAATTGAAGCATTATCAGATATATTTTAAGCATCACTAGTAACAAGGTAATCATATCTACAAGCAAAGAAAATAGTTATATACCCATGTGCATAGGGAACATACTTTTGTTCAGTTACATACCCATGTGTAGTGTCAGGTATAGGTGAAGCATATGTAGCAGATTTATATCTAGACCCTAGATTTGAATGCTTATGGCTTAGAGTCTAATGAAAATTCTTATTATTACCTAAAGACATCCCATTATTGGCTTTATTAATTAAGATCGAGTACCAGTTAGTGATGCTTGTGGTAAAGAACCTATAGATCTAGCTAGAGAGTAAGATATATACCTTTGTGGTCTAGTGGATGATCTTCCTTCTCATAATTTTGATCTTGTTGAATTATTTGCACTAGGTACGGAACTGTTCCAAGTGTTTCTTAAATAGATATTTTTACTAGCAATAGATCTCTATATTTGATTGTAGACTTTCCATTTGTCTCTGCTCTTGTATATGCCTTTGTTGTTGGTGTTGGTGGATCTAGTGCTTCACTGACTGAATCAACATAGTATATTTTTGGTGGTATTGGAATGTATGTTTTTGGTGTATGTGGTGTAGGATCAATATAATAAACACATGCCTTGGATGTTGCTAGTGTTGGATCAATGAGATCAATGACATGACCATTGAATCTATTGGTGCTCACTTAGCTTTTGTTGGAGTTGTAATTGGTTATGTAGATGTTGTGGGTGTTGTTATTAGATAAAATTTTGGATCAAGAGAAAAACCAATAGCTTAATCAACAACTCAATCAACAATTACTATTCGATCTACTACTATGGGTGCTACTTAAGCCTATGTTATAGCCATCTTTGCTTCCTTCTCTCATACTCATGTCTTTCCCATTGTTTCAGGTACCATAGTTGTTGTAACACTGAGAGGGGGTGGGTGAATTAGTATGAGCACTTTTACCACTTTTAACCACAATATATAAACTTCAACTTTATGGGCAGTATATCATCAATGTATCATTTATGATTGCATTTAATAAATCATGAGCATATACACAACATCACATCATCAATATCACATCAAATACATAGTACACCATAATTTTTGTGGAAACCCAAATGGGAGAAAACCATGAAATGTGTTTTTATATATTGTCAAGAATCCATTCATTGGAAGCACCAACTTCCCAATTCTCCAGTTGCAACTGGAAGGAGGCTACAACCCCCTATTTATAGGCTCCAACCTGAAGGAAGCTACAACTCCCTGAATTCTCTGGCTCCAACCTGCAGGAAGATCCAACTCCATGAGTTCTTCGACACCAACTGGAAGGAGGCTAAAACCCCCTTTCCTTGCCCCATTCTGTCACCCTAAAATATAAGCATAGACCAATTATCACTACCACAATCACTGTCACTGTCACTGCCATTGTCATTGTCACATCAACTTGTAACCTATCAACCTGTCACTATCACTGACATACCATCATCAACCTGTCAATGTATCCAACATGTCACTATCACCAATCTGTCATAGTCATTGATACTCAACATTGACGAAACCAGATCCTGTCACATGGATACCATCACCAAACCATGTACACCAACCTATATAATTTATGCATCAATCATGCACCAACACCTGTACCAAAACATGCATCAACCATGCACCAACACATGTACCAAAATGTGCATCAACCATGCACCAAAACCTATACCAAACCATGCATCAACAATGCACCAACACCTGTACCAAACTGTGCTTCAACAATGCACCAACACTTGTACCAGACCGCGCATCAACCATGTACCATATCATGCATCAAACATGTACCATACCATCAACCATGTACCATGAGATGTGCCTCAACCACATACCATATCACTCATGATATGTCTCAATCACCACATGCACCATGTACCATAAGATATCAACAATGAAGTGCCTCAACAAAGTACTCCAACATGTACCAAGATCACCAACATGTGCCTCTAACCATGTACCATATCATCAACCATATACCTCAAACAACATACCAATCATCCATATACCATGTACCATAATATGTATCAAGCAAGTACTATCAATGGTGTACCTCAACCAAGTACCAATATCACCAAGATATGTATCTCATACATGTGCTACCATATACCAACCGTGTACCTCAATCATGTACCAACATCACAAGGATATGTCTCTAACAAAGAACCATACCAAACCAGATATCAAGATAGCCAAGAATGTGCTTTTAAAAAATGTATCATATCATCACCAAGGTGTACCATGCACAATCACTACCATGACATGCCTCAATCATGTATAATAACAACTCAAGAGTCACCTCAACCATGTATCAATATCATCCAAAAAAATACCTTATATAAATTCCAACACCATGCACCTAAGATGTGCCTTAATCATGTGCCAATGTCTCAACAATATACCAATCATGCATCAATCATGCACCATAACCATAACATGTAACTCTCAAATCAAACACATAATCATACATGTAACATGTAGATGACATGTTGTATCAAACAAATAGACCAACCTGGAAATCAACAACACGACACAAGAATTCTTCCTTCACTTATGTCTTTTCCTCGTGGGACAAAGACTTCCTATCACGTGGGGCTTGCGTGACAAGCACTATGCAACCCATGAGGATGCCTCACGGGACACTAGTTGTCTGAACCGTGGGGATTAGCCAATTAGAGTTTTTACAGAAAACCCTAGCTCTCCTTTGTAATATCGAAACTCCCACACTTCTCACTTGTCGCTACCTCAAATTTTGTCATAGCAAACTTGCCAAATGGATCACTAGTTCACTAGAAGATGTTCAATAGAATAAGTGAGTGAATGTGCTTATGAGAGACTCCTTGAAGTGTTGTTGGCACAGGGGCAGACCCAAGGTTCAATGCTTTTAGCAATGTATCATATCATCACTAAGGTGTATCATGCACAATCACTACCATGACATGCCTAGCATGTATAATAACAACTCAAGAGTCATCTCAACCATGCATAAATATCATCCAAAGAAATACCTCATATAAGTTCCAACACCATGCACCTAAGATGTGCCTCAATCATGTGCCAATGTCTAGACAATATACCAATCATGCACCATAACCATAACATGTAACTCTCAAATCAAACACATAATCATACATGTAACATGTAGATGACATGTTGTATCAAACAAATAGACCAACCTGGGAATCAACAACATGGCACAAGAATTCTTCCTTCACTTATGTCTTGTCCTCGTGGGACAAAGAATTCCCATCATGTGGGGCTTGCCTGACAAGCACTATGCAACCCACAAGGATGCCTCGCAGGACACTAGTTGTCTGAATCGCGGGGATTAGCCAATTAGGGTTTTTACAGAAAACCTTAGCTCTCCTTTTTAATATCGAAACTCCCACACTTCTCACTTGTCGCTACCTCAAATTTTGTCGTAGCAAACTTGCCAAATAGATCACTAGTTCACTAGAAGATGTTCAATAGAATAAGTGAGTGAATGTTCTTATGAGAGACACCTTGAAGTGTTTTTGGAACAGGGTCAGACCCAGGGTTCAATGCTTCAACAACGCACCAACAAAACCCTAACTATCGGCCCTTTCGAAAACACTTGTGAAGCAGATGAAGTCTCACCTGAGGTAGAGGAAAGGGAGGTTGCAGGACTCAAATGTCTGCAACCTAGCTGGGACATAGATCTGTGATTACAATACTTAACACAGCACTTAGCAGTTAACATTCATTAGTCCTTAACCCTTTGTCCACATCACAGCTAAAACCCTAATTACATAACAGCACAGTATTCAACAAGATCTAAGCATATCTGACCATTTAGCACATAGCATCAACAAATATAGCATTCATCCAAGTTATTAAGCACTAAGCTACTATATAAGATGCATCTAACATACACAAATATTCAGCACTAAGCATAAATCACATTAATGACACAAAGCAATCACAACACAGGATATACGTGGTTGACCCCCAGCGTGGAGCTACGTCCACCAACTCTTCTTCTCTTTATTATCTTATTTCAATGCACAGAACCACAATACCAACTCCACATAGGACAGGAGATCTACACACACCGCGCCATATCCTCCTTCCCCGAATTGGGTCACAGCACAAATCCTTCTTACACAGTCTGCACACAAGCTTCTTACAATCACTTGCACTTAGCTCTGCAAGTCTTAACACATAGTATGCACAAATCCTCTAGCTCCACACTAAGTCGATTCTACTAGGTCTCTTCACCATTATAATAATAATACTTTCTTACATCGCCTAGATATCTATTTATACATTACAAATGGGGCCTAAACATGGGTAAACCCATGGGCCGACATCCCATACCCATTACATAAACCCTAATCCCAAAAATCCCACAAAAGGGGGCGAGATCCCGTGATCTCCGCTTCGCCTGGCGCTTTGTCTTTGACCAGCTTGTCGAAGTCCCAAAAATGATCAAACATGACCAAGGTTCTCCAAAACTTGGTCGAGGGCCAACAGTCCCCCAACACTCACCTGTGACTCGTCCCAAGTCACTTTGATCTAGGAAACTCTGCTTCGAAGGCCTCGAGCTTGACTTGAGCTACTTCGACCTACTGCTTCGCCAGAGCCTCATGCTCAGTGAACGCCTCAATAACTTTCTCGGTCACTGGTCCTTCCAATCGTTGTTCCACCATGGTGACTACTTGTTCTAGTTGTGCACCTTGTCCCTCAATCTCCTCAAAAAGTGTGCAGGCTTCATTCTGCACTGGTTGTAGCCTCTGGGTCACTTTCATGACTTTACTCTGGATGGCATGCACCTGTTGTTGAATGGTGTGTTGTTTCTGGGACCTTTTCATCCTCTCAATTGCTAATAGAGGCTTTAGTTGTGCTTGTAATTTCGTTGCTTGTTGCTTTGCCTCCTAGATCTGTGACTCCAGTGTCCTTAGTTCTTGGTCTTCTGCAAGGCGCTCGTAGGTCTACGCACTTCGAATGCTTAATTGCTTGCATTCTAAGGCCTATTCCTTGATTCTTTCTACTGCGCTCCGAGCAGTTTCTTCCCTCTAATCTCGCACTTCCTATGGAGTGCTTGGCACATCTTGTAGTTCCAATTCTACCACTCTTGCTTGAAACTGATGAATAGTTTCAGCGAGCTTCTCCACTTGACTCTACATTGTGTCCTCTTCTATTTTTGCAATGCTCGGCACAGAGCGAAGTGCTCTGGTGACTGCCTCCTTGACTCCCATCTACTCTGTGAGCAGTTGTTCTTTTTCCTTCTGGATCTGTTCTTTATCATCTGCAAACTTCGCCTAGAGGTCATATTTCTCTTGTTGTGCAATCCGGCGTTGCTTTAGGGATTCTTCTTTTTCTTTCTTTAATGCATCTATGGCCTACTCCTTTTCCTCCTAGACCTGATGAAGGTGATCCTCAGTCGAGTCTGCAAATCGATGTAGCTGGGCAGGCTCATCTCCTACTTCTATGTCCATTGTTGACAACGGTGCAGTAGACATTGTGCGGCTCGAATAAAGAGCCTATTGTACCCCTTTGAGCTCTACCTCGATCCTGTCAAACATTGTCTCCTATTTGGATTCACTTCACTGCAAAATGTCCTCTAAGGTATATGATACAGCGACGATGATGAGTTCAATATCATCTACCATGAGCACAGTCTGAAATGGAGGTTTATTGGCTTTTGACTTCTTTCGCGATGAAGGTTTCTGTGGGGAACCCTTTATTTTCTTGGATGTCTCAACCTCCATATCGGGTTCCTTAGGGGGTGTTACTTCTCCATGTTCCTATTTTTTTTCTTCCCCTTCATCCTCTTCTTTGTCTACTTCATCACCTCCTCCTCCTCTAGGTGAATCTGGTGTAGTTTCCTTTGTTGCGTTGTTCAATTCTTGTACATCTTCCTTCTTTTTCTTCCTATTGCTCCTGGGTGAATCATATTCTTCGTGAGTGACTACAGGACTTCCAATGAGGTTAGGGTCGGAGAGTTATGTCTGTTCAATCGGTACAAGGAACTCTGCAGGCCATTCCTTAGTTATTTCTTCCATGTCCTCCTCTGTGAGTTTGTAATAGGACTGAATCTCTTCTTTATGTTCGTCTTCGCACACAGTGATATAGATGAAGTTCATGTCTGCATGGAACTTTGCAAGTAGCCTGAACTTGTGCAGAGTGTTTGGTGTCATGCAAGGAAAGGATTCAATGGCCCTCTTCAGCTGTATATAATAGGTGTGGAACACTGCATTTGATTACCATTGCTTCATCGTGTCGCTTGACTACCATAGCGTAGTGAACTTCGCATCTAGTGGTTCGGACGGCTCGATTTCAGGGAAGGTCCCTCCTTTCGGCATCTCCCAAGAAATGAAGGCAATAAGAATTAGCAGCCAACTGAAATGGAACTCGTAGCCCTGATCTTGAGCTTCACGGCAGTCTTTCTCTAACTGGTTGACAAGGTAACTCGCCCAGTTCATTTGCATCCCTTCGACACATTTTCCTATGAGGTCGATGACAAACCCTGTGACCTACGTTGGTCTGTTCTTCCTAATGAGATTAACATCGATCAACTGGAAAGCTAGGCGCACTGCACCCTTTTGGATGGAGGCTACCTTGTAGCTCTAATTCCCTTTCTCCACATCGTCGTAGATTTATTTTATGCATTGCGCCAGGGCACGATCTGCAACCTTCCCTGGGTAAAAATCCTGGGGATTTGATCCTTGCATACTTAATCCAGTGATCCAATGGATCAGCGCCAAATCTACTGTGATGCGTCGATCCAACCACAGGTAACCACCATGGTATCATGACAGAAGGAGTTTAACACACTCGTTAACCTCTTGATGTCTGTTGAAGTGTGGGATCTTCATTGCATTAATAATTGTGGACCTCACGATGTCCATAGTCCACGGCTGGGGGATTATCTTTGACTTATTCCCCATTGTCTTGGTCAAGTACTTGTGTGGTGCAAGCATGCCATATTTCTTGCGGTATCCTAAGTTGAAGTCACTGATATTCAACATCATAATCTGGCCTAACTGCAATCCAACTACGTGTATCCCCTTTGGGAGGTACACAGTAATCAATGTGTATTTGAAGTCCCTCGGGATGCTATCACGACTAATAACGCCATACAGAGGTGAGATATAGTCGGGTAGTTTTGATGGGATGAGATTCACGTTTTCCAAGTCGTTGTGATTCTTGATTCTCTTCTCTGTCGCAGATCGGGAGGGCCTAAATCGATGTGTAGTTGATGGGTATGCTTTCACTTATCTCATCGACGAGGCATGTAATCTTACATAAAGGACCTTCTCAACCATGAGGTCTATGAGGATTTCTTCGACGGATTTCTCTACTGCACTAAGGTCGTCGGACATACACGCTCAAGATCAGATATATCGGGTCGACGAACAAGCAATCAATGTAGCAGAATGGATGGTGAGGTTACAATAAGCAATGCGCGAAAGTGATTAGTTCTTTGTGGGCTCGAATAATCACAATTCGTGAAAGTGTCATCGATGCAACATTCGACGGGATAAATAGACAACGTCGTAATGGACTCCTCCAATGAGTCAGAATGCCTCAATCAATACAATTCCATCCGTTATGGCACGATCCCAACGGTTCGATGGCGAACATTATGGAAATAATTGTGTTTCTAGCCGTTCTGAAGCATCTTTCTAACGCTCGAGACGCCTCCAACGGTCATATTTCTTCGTCATGGAGAAGTGTCAGTTGGTGTTGTTTTGTTATTCCGATGAGGTTCAAGTTCTGCAGATCTTCCTTCTGTGAAGTCCTCTCTGGAACCTCTTGCAATTTTTTTAGCTTTTCTTTCTTCTTACTGAGATTTCTAGCTTTCTTTCCTGTGATCTGCGTCTCTGGATTCCTCTTTCCATTATTGTTCTTATCTTTTCTTAGCATAGTAACTTTGCATTGTTGAGGATCTTTCCCAGGGTTCAAGGATAATACTTCTTCTCTTATTGTTTCTGGAGTAGGTGCTCTACTCTCCTGCATGGATAGGTTCTTTAAGCTTTCTTGTGTTCTTTCAACTTCGACAGCTAAGTCTCTGGTCCTCAGTTGCTTCGACTTGTCCTCTTGTTCTTTTATTAAGCACACTATTCTCTTAGCCATGAAATCCCTTAATTCTTGTTTTTTTTGTTCTATAGCTTATGCTTCTTCTCTCCTTCGGATCTGATCTCTCTCAATCCAAGTTTTTCCTAACAAAGGTGCAAAGGGAGCGTTGTTCTCAGCAAACTTAATGACCTCGAATTCTTCTTTTGTCTATGTTCCATGAGAAACCATAAGTACATGGGAAAGTCTTCCACATAGGGTTATCAGCTTTCGTCTAAACAATCTTATTCCTCCCAATGAAGGAATCATAGCAGGCTTTCCTAACATTTCCCAAGTACTTTTTGTCATAATGTTCACTTGTGCTTCTGCATCCAATACATAGTCTATGTTGAAGTCTCCTATTCTTGTTTCTATGCACTCTTTCTCTTTTAAAATCTATGATAAACTAATGTCTCTGTGATCATTCAATGTTTCTTTCATCTGTAATAATATAGCCTCTGATTCTTTCTAGTTCTTTAGCATATTCTTAATCTATTGACCTTATTCATGGCCTTCTTGTCTTATGTTCATCTTCTCAACTTTAGCAATCATTCTAGGGAAATCTAAAACTTCATGTCCAATAGATTTACAGCAAAGGAAAATAAGACTTCTACCAGGGCATTCCTTAGCAAGATGTACAGGTCTTTTCCAATTATAACATAATGTCAATCCTCTCTTTCTCTTAAATGATCCCCAACCTTTCCTGTACTATGCAATGGGATCATAGTGATAGACCTGCAAAAAATTCTTTCTAGGATCTTGCCTCCACTTGTTAGTCCAAAAATTATTACTATGCATAGGGATAACATATCTTTCACTATTTTTATCAGATCTATTCATATCATATCTTCTTTCTTCTAGTTGTGCCCTAGTTTTCACACTAGAACAAAATTTATCAAATATACCTAGATCCATTCTTTCGAAACGAAAATTTCCACTTATCTTACCTTTATCAGAGAACAAAGCCTTAAGATCTTACCTATTTTCTTCAAATCACATTCCCTTCTTAGCACAGAGCTTCACAAGTCAAGTAGATTATTGTGCAATACAACAACAGATCTATGCACAAAGCTTTCTCTTTTCCTCAGTTCCCAGCAATCACAGTTTCAGGTCCTGGCAATGGAACCATTTGTTGGCACAGGGGCAAACCCAGGGTTCAACGCTTCAACAAGGCACCAACAAAACCCTAATTACTGGCCCTTTCGGCAACACCTGCAAAGCAGATGAAGTCTCACCTGAGGGAGAGGAAGGGGTAGTTGCAGGACTCGAGTATCTGCAACCTAGCTGGGACACAGATCTGTGATCACAATACTTAACACAACACTTAGCAGTTAACATTCAGCAGTCCTTAACCCTTTGTCTACATCGCAGGTAAAACCCTAATTACATAACAACGTAGTATTCAACAAGATCTAAGCATATCTAACCATTTATCACATAGCATCAACATATCTAGCATTCATCCAAGTTATTAAGCACTAAGCTACTATATCAGATGAATCTAACATACATAAATATTCAACACTAAGCATAAATCACATTAATGACACAAAGCAATCACAACACAGGATATATGTGGTTCACGCCCAGCGTGGGGCTACGTCCACCAACTCTTCTTATCTTTATTATCTTCTTTCAATGCACAGAGCCACACTACCAACTCCGCATAGGACAGGAGATCTGTGTGCACCTCACCAGATCCTCCTTCCCTAAGTTGGGTCATAGCACAAATCCTTCTTACACAGTTTGCACACAAGCTTCTTACAATCACTTTCACTTAGCTCTGCAAGTCTTAACACATAGTATGCACAAAGCCTCTAGCTCTGCACTTAGCCGATTCTACTAGGTCTCTTCACCGTTCTAATAATAATTCTTTCTTACATCGCCTATATATATATATATATATATATATATATATATATATATA
>SNQJ01S0113360.1:0-28383 GCA_010110895.2 Picea sitchensis
ATCTTAACGCATCATAATGAAGGAAAAAGTTTTATCATCATAAAAATCCAGATCACTTGCGAGCAAGTGTCCTCAAAGAATAAGTTTGGTAAGTGCGCCAGAGCAGGATGTTACACAATCCCAGATTGGAAATGGGAAACCATCTCCATGGATTTCATCACTGGATTACCAACCTCGACCAAAAAGAATGACGCCATCATGGTAGTGGTGGATAAATTGAGCAAGTCCACTCATTTTATCCCCGTCAAGTCAACTTGTAAGACAATAGACATAGCCAATGTATTCATGAAGGAGATATTTAGACTACATGGTATGCCGAAAGAGATCATGTCTGACAGAGACACGAAATTTACTTCCAACTTTTGGAAATCACTAATGGTTGGTTTGGAGACCAAGTTACTATTTAGCACAACCTATCACCCTCACACTGATGGACAGATGGAGCGGGTGAATCAAATATTAGAAGACATGCTCAGGATGCATGTAATGCGTCAACCCAAAAGGTGGAAAGACTACCTGCCACTAGTGGAATTCGCCTACAACAACGGCTACCAAGAATCCTTAAAGATGAGTCTCTTCGAAGTCCTCTATGGTAGGCCATGCAACACTCCTGTCAGTTGGAGTAATCCCATAAATAGAATTTCTTTTGGACACGACATGTTGAAAGAAATGGAACAACAAGTGACTCAGATAAATAAAAACCTGAAGGTCGCTCAGAACCGACAGAAAAGTTATGTCGATCAAAAGAGAATTCCAAGAGAGTTCAAGATAGGAGACCATGTATATCTCAGAGTTAGGCCTAAGAAGAGTTCCATGAAAATGGGAACTTTTGCCAAGTTGGCACCTCGGTATTGTGGACCCTTTGAGGTTATAGATAGAGTGGGACCTGTAGCCTATAGGCTAGCACTTCCTCCCACAGTCAAAGCACATAATGTTTTCCATGTTTCATTATTGAAGAAATATGTACATGATTCTAATCATATAATTGACTGGTCTATGATCCACCATATATTCGGTATTTCGACACCCGGGAAACCCAGGTGCGAGACCTCTTGTCGTTGCACATCCCGAAATCCCGATGGAGGAAACCCTGAAATAGTGGAGCATGTTTGGAGTTTGGTGTTTTGGAGTTTTGGCTCCCAGGAAACCCAGGTGCGAGACCTCATGTCGTCACACATCCTGAAATCCCAATGGAGGAAACCCCGAAATAGTGGAGCGTGTTTAGAGTTTGGTGTTTCGGAGTTTCGGCTCCCGAGAAACCCAGGTGTGAGACCTCCTATCGTCGCACATACTAAAATCCCGATGGAGGAAACCCCGGAATAGTGTAGCGTGATTAGAGTCATGATGTTTTGGTGTTTCGGCACCCGAGATATCTAAGGGAAAGCCTCTTGTAATCGCTAGTCGCGAAATCTCGAGGTATGAAACCTTGAAAAGGTCTAGCGTGGATGATATGTGGTGTTTTGGTGTTTCTACACCCAAGAAATACAAGGGTAAGTTCCCTTGCACTCGCCAATCGTGAAATCCCAAAGTATGAAACCCCGAAATGGTATAGCATGACTAGAGTTTGGTGTTTCGGCATTTTGACACCCGGGATAGCCAAGGGAAAGTTTCCTTGTATGCGCGTGTCATGAAATCCCCACTTATGAAACCCTAAATTGAGTTTAGAGGATATATGGTTCAGAGTTTCGGCTCCTGGGAAACCTAGGTGGGGGACCTCCTGTCTGTGCATATCCCGAAATCCCGACTTGCGAGACCCTGAAATAATAATAACGTAGATGAGATATGGCATTTTGGTGTTTCGACACCCGGGATACATAAAGGCAAGTATCTTGTACTCGCCAGTCCTGAAACCCCGACTTATGAAACCCTGAAATAATAGAGCGTGGAAAAGACATGATGTTTCAGAGTTTCGGCTCCTGAGAAACCCAGGTGCGATACCTCCTATCCTCGCATATCGTGAAATCCCAATAGGTGAACTCCCGAAATGGATTATCACATATAGTTTTGGTGTTTCGGTATTTCGGTACCCGAGATTTCCAAAGGTCAGTTTTCCTCATATTCACGAGATGCGAAACTCCGAGGGATGAAACCCCGAAATGAGTTTGGCGGATATAGAATTTTCATTGTTTCGACACCCGTGAAACCGAAGGGTAGGAACCCCTCATCCTCTTATACCACGAAAACTAGGTACACGAAACCCCGAAAGGTGGAGTGCCATGTTTTAATCCGAGGCATTTTTAGTTATGACAAACTATTGGTCCCCTTCAGATTTCGACACTTCGAGAGACAAGAGAACAAGGGAACACATGCATCACGATTTCCCGAATCGCGAAAGCCAGAAATACCTCTCCGGTAAGGCCTGTGGTCATAACCCATGATCACATGGGTAAGGATAAGGGATGGTAGGAACTGCATCAGGCTCCATAGGAATTCGGGGAATTCTGTTCCTCGGTGAAAAGAAGGAAAAAGACGAAAAATCTTAGTTCCTGTAGTGGGTGTGTTACAACTATAATAGACTATGGTTAAGATCCATAGGGGTTGTAGATAAGTGTTGTAGGTTAGGAGTGATACACATTAATTTTTTAAGGTATTAGGAGTTATACTATAAGGTTTACATGGGTTATTTGTTTAGGGTTATAGGGGTTAGATATAAGGGGTTATGAGGGTTAAGGGTTGATGTTATATGTTATAAGTTAGATGTCCTAAGGGATATAGGGGACGTGAATTGTAGTGATTAGTGGTTTTGGGGTAAGTGATTATAATGGTTAGGAGTTATACAGGTTAAATGTTATATTCCTAAAGGGGGTTTAGGGGTTTTAGGTATTATTCAGGTAACAAATTATGCATTATAGAGTTTTGGATATAGGGTTAAAGTCTTGAATTGTGATAATGGATTTTATGGGTTGTGGGGTTAGATATAAGGGGTTATGAGGGTTAAGGGTTGATGTTATATGTTATAGGTTAGATGTCCTAAGGGATATAGGGGACATGAATTATAGTGATTAGTGGTTTTGGGGTAAGTGATTATAATGGTTAGGAGATATACAGGTTAAATGTTATATTCCTAAAGGGGTTTTAGGTATTATTGGGGTTACAAATTATGGATTATAGATTTTTGGATATAGGGTAAAAGTCTTAAATTCGGATAATGGATGTTATGGGTTGTGGGGTAAAAGGGGATATAGTGGTAAGGTGTCATCTAGGTTAATAGAAAAGAGTTAACGGTTATTTTGATTAGTTATTATTTGAATTAAGGGCCTTATAAATTATATGGGATAGAGGTTAAGCATTAAAAACTATAGTTGGGTTTATAAGAAGTAGGTTTTATTTAAGATAGGGTTGATAAGGATTGAGAATTATAATGGTTATAAAAGATAAATCCTATATTTGGGTTTATAAGAATTAGGTTTTATTTAAGATAGGTCTAATAATAATTAAGAATTATAATGGTTATAAAATCTTGGAGCTAGGAATGGTAATATGGATTAAGGGATATAGTGTTACAATATTAAGTGATATGATAAGAAATGAATATATGTTCTAAGTACTAATAAGTACTAATAAAAAATTTGGTAGTTTCTAGGATGATTTTGTAGGGTGCCCACTAAGGCGTCCCAAAAATAAAAAAGGTATATGTGTTAATACATTGAGATAGAAAATTTATTATTCTTTTGATAGCACTGTAAAAATACTTTTTTTCGAGTATAAGGGAACATAGGGTTAAGGTTTCTTATTGGTTAGTTTAAAAGAGATATAACATCAAGGTTTATAGGAGTTAGGTGTTAGTGGTTTTAAGGTTTATGTTGAACATACAAATTTTAAGGCTTATGTAGGTTGGGGTCAACATGTTATATGGGTTAGGAATTATCATAATTTTTTAGGTTAAGGTGATGCAGGAGGATCGCCAACAAAGAAAGCGTGAGTGGAGGACTGGATATACACCAACGCGTATTTTGAAGATATTTTGAAATTCAAAGGATTACACATTAATGTAATATCTGGAAAGATATAATTGCTCTTAAATTTTTGGGGATTGTAACGCAGATCTTGAGCATTCACTCTCATCCTCTGGTTGTAGGAAATTAATGTAATCAATGTAAAGTAGTTGTAATCTTTAATTTGATAAGATATCTTAGAGTTGTAGGAGGGAAAACTTAAGAAGACCCCCTCGCATGTATTCTATCACTCTGATTATTGTAATTAAGTTGTAGAGCAAGAGAGCATAGGAGAACAGAGAAGAACAAAGATTGAAGAGGTTGTATGAGAATAAAGTTGTTGCTAGAGAAGCCATGTACAGGAACACTTGGATTAATATAAGAATGCTTTGATCCAATTTTATGGTGTTTTATGGTTACTGTTTTCATCTATTGAATGATATGTTTACAGCTTGATGATATACTATGTTATGCATTTTTTTTCAATGTTGTGTATGCATGTGATTTCATGTTGAATGTATGAATTCTATGAGACGGAGAGTATGAGTTTCAATTGTTTCTCTTCCTAAGAATTCCTGGAAGGAGTGTAGTGAAAATTCCACATGGAGTGCGTTGATAGGTTCTGAGTTTTATCTCAGAAATATCAGGAGAGATACCATTGATCTTATACCAGTGGAAGTGAAAGTATAACACAGAGCCATGCAAGGTGTGCATAGGCCAAGTCGAGTCATAGACTTTTCCAACCCAAGTGAGTGGTTGAAGAACTATTTTCGCAAGGAGTGCACAGAGTTGGAAGATATCAGATAATCAGAGATTATCGCAAGGAGTGCGTGCATGATTCCTTGAATCCTTGAGTTTGTAGCAAGGATCAAGATCAGGAAGGATAGAGAATTGGAGAAGTCTGAAGAAAGAACAAGGTTTGAAGTCACCTTACAGAAATCAAGTCCAGGAGGAAAGATGCCAATTCCTTTGGCCAGGAACTATCAAGAGTCTAAACGGATGGTGGAAATTCTCAGAGGGAGAAGTGTCGATATCTATGGAACGTTAGATCCAGTGGAGTTGCAGGGACGTTAAGGGAGATATTCCTTCAACATTCACAAGTTCAGGAGAGGAAGCAATCGTTAGATCTAAGGGGCAAGAGCCATCGATTTGGCATTTTGAATTTTGACATTTCAGAAGTCAAAAGTGTGGAGGAAGTTGTGACTCATATATCATGAGTCGTGAAGTCCTGATTCAAAAAGTTATAACTTTGCGAAAGAAGAATATGGACCACTGGATCATGGGAGGTTTAGGACCGTTGATCTGTGGTAAGGAATTCATGAGTTTGGCTTCAGGAAAAGGGAGAAGAGTTGCATCTCAAATCCGCGAGTCGCGAAGTCCCGACATGCTCGGAGGTGAGACCCCAGGGTTGGTTGGAGGCCATATGGTTGAGGTATAATGGAGGATCTAGGAACCGTTAGCCCATTTTGAGAATCAAAGTAGTCGGGGTGACTCGTAGCAGGAACTCCTGAATTCACAAAACATGAAGTGCCTTTGTTTAGTCTCGTGGTCACTATCGATGGCCACGTGGGGAGAAATTATGCCCAATGCTTTCTTGTATAGGCAGGGTTCATAGAAGGAGACTTGTGGTTTTATATGCATTGAAGGTTCTAGTGGGAACTAAGGATCCATTTCGACTAAGAGGAATACAAAGATCCATAGACCTGGAGGTCAGCAGACCCTGTTGAGGCAGGGTACTATGTCAGGTGGTATCAGAGAAGATCAATACAGGAGAGAGTTTCAATTCGAAGTGGTAGATTTAGTCTTAGCACACCTCAGAAAATAAATATTCCCAAGGGTAACGTATAATAAGTTGAATATGAAAAAGATAGGGTTGTGTAAGATTCTACGAAAATTTGAGGCAAATGATTATGAGATAGAATTGCCAGATGGTGTGGGAATATCGCCCATATTCAATGTAGCATATTTGCATCCTTACAAAGCAGTTGAGGCAAGAGGATCATAGAACCAAGAAGAGATTAAATGGGTCAAATAGATGCCTGTAGCTGAAAATCCGTAGATGGAAAGAGTCATTGATCAAAGAGTTAGCAAGAATACCTGGAGGAGGACATCTCTTGAATACTTGGTAAAGTGGAAGGGACACCCGATTGAAGATGTCAGTTGGGAAAGAGAAGAAGATATCCAGAAACATGGATAGACTGTGCAGGAGCTCATGGAAAAGAGTCCATGAATTTTTCAGCCAGAGGAGTATATGATGCAGGAGCATCGCCAACAAAGCAAGCGTGAGTGGAGGACAGTTGGATATACACCAACGCACATTTTGAAGATATATTGAAATTCAAAGGATGCCACATTAATGTAATATTTGGAAAGATATAATTTCTCTTAAATGTTTTGGGGATTGCAATGCAGATCTTGAGCATTTTCTCTCATCTGTGGTTTGCAGGAAATTAATGTAATCAATGTAAAGTAGGTGTAATCTTTAATTTGATAAGATAACTTAGAGTTGTAGGAGGAAAAACTTAAGAAGACTCCCTCGTATGTATTGTATCACTCTGATTATTGTTATTAAGCTATAGAGCAAGAGAGCATATGAGAGTAGAGAAGAACAAAGATTGTAGAGGTTGTATGAGAAGAAAGCTATTGATATAGAAACCATGTACAGGAACACTTGGATTAATATAAGAATTCTTTGATCCAATTTTATGGTGTTTTATGGTTACTGTTTGCATCTATTGAATGGTATGTTTACAGTTTGATTATATAATTTGTTATGCATTTTGTTTCAATGTTGTGTATGCATGTGATCTCATGTTGAATGTATGAAGTATGTGAGAGGGAGAGTATGAGTTTCAATTGTTTCTCTTCCTAAGAATTTATGCAAGGAGTGTAATGAAAAGTCCACAAAGAGTGCGTCGACAGGTTATGAGTTTTATCTCAGAAAGCTCGAGAGAAATACCATTGATCTTATGCCAGTGGAAGTGAAAGTATATCACAGAGTTGTGAAATGTGTCCACATGCCAGGTTGAGTCTTAGAATTTTCCAACCCAAGTGAGTGGTTGAAGAACTGTTGTTGCAAGGAGTGCGTAGAGTTGGAAGATATCAGAGAATCAGAGATTATCGTAAAGGTTGCAAGGAGTGCATGCAGGATTCCTTGAATCCTTGATTTTGTAGCAAGAATCAAGCTCGGGAAGGATAGAGACTTGCAAAAGTCCTGAGCAAGAACGAGGTTCAAAGTCACCTCAAAGAAATCAAGTCTAGGGGGAAAGACACTGATTCCTTTGTCCAGAAACTATTGAGAGTCTAAACGAATGGTGGAAATTATCAGAGGGAGAAGTGTCGATATCTGTGGATTATTAGATCCAGCGGAGTTACAGGGAGGTTAAGGGAGAGAGTCCTTCAACATTCGCAAGTTCATGAGAGGAAGAAACTATCATATCTAAGGGTCGAGAGACATCGATTTGGCATTTTGAATTTTGACATTTCGAAAGTCGGAAGTGTGGAGAAAGTTGTGACTCGGATATCATGAGTCGCGAAGTCCTGATTCATGAAATTCTAACTTTGTGAAAGAAGAATCTGGACCGTCTGATTGTGGGAGGTTCAGGACCATTGATCTGTGGTAAGGAAGTCACGAGTTCATCTTCGGGAAAAGGGAGAAGAGTTGCATCCCGAATCCACGAGTCACAAAATCCCAACGCACTCGGAGGTGAGACCCTAGGGTTGGTTGGAGGCCTTATCATTGAGGCATAAGGGAGGAACTAGGAACCGTTAGCCCATTTCGAGGTTTTGGGAATCAGAGGAGTTAGGGTGACTCGCAGCAGGAACTCTCGAATTTGTGAAAAGTGAAGCGCCTTTGTTTAGGCTGGTGGTCACTGTCGATCATCGCATGGGGATAACTTATGCCCAATACTTACTCGCATAGGTGAGGTTCATAGAAGGAGACCTGTGGTTTTTAATGCATTGAAGGTTCCAGTTGGAACTAAGGAGCCATTTCAGCTAAGAGGAATACAAAGATCCATAGACCGGGAGGTCAGTAGGCCCTGCTGAGGCGGGGTACTACATCATAAGAGTTACATGGTTTAAGGGTTATAATGGATTATTTTTAGGGGTTATAGAGGCTATATATAAATGTCATAGGTTATGAGTGATACATGTTAATGTTTTAAGGTATCAGGAGTTATAAGATAAGGATTAGATGGGCTTTTTGTTAAGGATTATAGGGGATAGGTATAAAGGGGGTATGAGGTTTAAGGGTTTGGTATTATATGTTATAGGTTATATGTCCTATCAGATATAGGGCTTGGGAATTGTCGTGATTAGTTGTTTTAGGGTAAGCGACTATAATGGTTAGGAGTTATACAAGTTAAATTTTATACTACTTAAGTGGGTTATGGGTTGTATAAAATATCGGTGTTACAAATTATGTATTATAGATTTTTGGATATACGATGAAAATTTTCAAGTGGGATTATGGATTTTAGGGGTTTTGGGGTATAAGGAGATATAGGGTTAGGGTTTCAAATGGGGTAGTTGAAAACAAATATAGTGTTAAAGTTTATAGGAGTTAGATGTTAGTAGTTATAAGTTTTATGTTGAAAATACCAATTATTAGTGTTATGTAGGCCATAGGGTTATGGCTTAAGCAGTTAAAAGCTAGGGGTTAAGGATTTTAAAGGTCAAGTTTTCAGTAGTAGGAGATATAGTGGTTAAAAGTTAGGTGTTAAGGGTTATAAATCTTAGGTTTCTATTATTAGGGGCTATGTGGATTAAGGAATATAATGTTATGTTAAGGGTTATAATGGGTATATCATTGAGATATATAGTGGTTAAAAGTTAGGTGTTAAGGGTTATAAAGCTTAGGTTTCTATTATTAGGGGCTATGTGGATTAATGAATATAATGTTATGTTAAGGGTTATAAGGTATATAAGGGTTATAATGGGTATATCATTGAGATATTTGAGGTTATGTATTATTACATCTAAGGGTGTAGAAATTGTAAGAAATAGGGGTTAGTTGCGATAGTAATTAAAGGATAATGTCAATAAGAAGTTATAAGGATAGGGATCAGATATGAATCATAGAGATTACATGTACATGAATATGGGATTATAGGATTTACATGGATTAGGGATTGTATGAGTAAGGGTATTATATGTTGGGGATGGCAATTCATAGGTTTATTGTTCATAGCACTTTAGAGTTCATAGTAGTTTAGAAGTTTAGTGGTTAGGGACTAAAACATTAGTGTTTATAGAGGTTAGGAGTTAGTGGTTTTATAGGTTATGGATTAGGGTAATAATGTTTATAGGGGTCATGTGTTTCAAATTATAGATTTCATAGGTTTATTGTTCATAGCAGTTTAGATTTCACTAATGGATGACAATTCATAGGTTTATTGTTCATAGCAGTTTAGATTTGATCGTAGTTTAGAAGTTTAGTGGTTAGGGACTAAAACATTAGTGTTTATAGAGGTTAGGAGATAGTGGTTTTATAGGTTATGGATTAGTGTAATAATGTTTATAGGGCTCGTGTGTTTCAAATTATAGAGTTCAATGGATATGGGTCATACAGATTATGGGTTTTATAGGGGTTTTAAGGTAAGGAGTTAAGGGTTGTAGGGATTGTAATCATTAGAGGTTAAACATCCTATGGGTTATAAGCATTATTGTTTATGGGTTTAGTTCTCAAAAGTTAGGGGTTATTCAAGTTAATGGTTGTAATGTTAAGGTTTATAGGAGTTAGTAATTAATGTTTATAAGGTTTATGTTGAACATATCAATTATAAGAGTTATGTCGATTGGGGTTTAGGGGTTATATAAGCCAGGGATTCTCAAAAATTTTGAGGTTAAAGGTTACATGGTTTATTGTTTATAATGGATTATTCTTATGGGTCATAGGGGATATAGATAAGTGTCATAGGTTGGTGTGATACAAGTTAATGTTTTAATGTATTAGGAGTTGTAAGATAAGGTTTAGATGGGGTATTTTTTAAGGGTTATATGGGTTAGGTATAAGGGTTTATGTGGGTTAAGGGTTTTGTGTTATATGCTATTGGATAAGTGACTATAATTATTAGGAGTTACACATGTAAAATGTTTTATTCCTTAAGGGGGTTTAGGGGTTTTAGGCATTAATATGGTTAACACTTATGCACTATAGATTTTTGGATATAGGGTTAAAGTCTTAAAGTGGGATTATGGATTTTAGGGGTTGTGGGGTATAAGGGGATATAGGGATAAGGTTTCATATGTGTTAGTTGAAAATAGATATATAGTTTTAATGTTTGTAGGATTTGGTAGTGGTTATAAGGTTTATGTTGAGCATACCAATTATAAGAGCTATGTAGGTTGGGGTATAGGGGTTATATGGGCTAGGGATTATCATAATTTTTTAGTTTAAGGGTTACATGGTTTAGAGGTTAAAATGGATTATCATTAGGGAACATAGGAGCTATAGATAAGTGTCATAGATTAGGAGTGATACAGGTTAACATTTTAAGGTATTAAGAGTTATAAGATAAGGTTTAGATGGGTTATTTATTAAGGTTTATTAGTGTTAGGTATGAGGGATTTGAGGGTGAAGGGTTTGGTTTTATATGTTATAGGTTGTATGTCCTAAGGGATATAGGGGTTGGGAATTATAATGATTATTTTTGGGGGGAATTTGACTATAATGGTTTTGATTTATAGATTTTTGGATAGAGAGTTAAAGTCTTAAAGTGAGATATAGTGTTAAGGTTTATAAGAGTTAGGTGTTAGCAGTTGTAAGGTGAGAAAAGCATAAGCATGGAAGACAACTAGGTGCACTAGCGCATATTTTGAAATGTTTTGAATTTCAAAGATCAATGTATTAATGAAATATCTGACAAAGATTTTTGAATTATGAACATCTTTAATGATCAGAGGTTGGGCCATTGCGTAAGATGGATGGGGAGATGTATTTTGTTTATATGAGATAGATCGTAATATAGATTTGGGGCTTGCGCTCTTTTCTATCTGACTCAATATTCATTATCATAAATGATAAGTAGTTGATAGCATTTAATTTTGATAAGATAACATAAAGTAGTTGGAGGGAAAGGCTCAAAGAGCACCTATTTGTATAAATCCTTTTATTGTTACCCAGTAGTTGTTGTTGATAGTTATGGTTAGAAGGATGCTGATAGGAGATAGTCGATTTGCAGTGTATGAATGTATGTAAGTTTTAGTTGGATGAATATAAAAAAGATACATTGTCCCAAATATGTGTTGTTACGTGTCTATCTGTCTAAATGAATGGTAGACCCTTTTTTTTATTTTCAACAGAATATAACAAAGATACATTGTCCCAAATATGTGTTGTTATGTGTCTATCTGTCTGAATGAATGGTAGACCCTTTTGTTTATTTTCAACACTATGTTATTTCATGTTCTTGTATCCATGACTGCATTTTCTTTGTTGAAAGTATGAGTCATTATGAAGAGTGAATAAGTTTCAATTGTTTCTCTTCATTGAGCGAGTGCAAGGTGTGCATAGTGTCCGCAAGGAGTGTGTGACTAAGTCTGTTTCAACTTGAAATCTCAGAAGAAATAGTGAAGCTTATGTCTTCAAGGAGTGCATTGATGCCCTCAATGAGTGCATGACAGATTTTTCAGACTCGAAAGCTTAGGAGGGATGGTGTGATTTCAGTCACAAGAGACAGAAAGTGGTTGGAAGATAGTCACAAGGAGTGTGAAGCTATGCACAAGGAGAGGTTAAGTTGTGGATGAAAATATGTTGCTAGGTGTGCACAGATCAAGATTTTGACTAAGTGTCAAAGAGACTATTCAGAGGAACAAAGGAAATCAAAGAAGTAAAGCTCAGGAGGAAGAACGGTGGAAAAAATTCAAGGACAAGAGTCACTGGAATCTCCACTAAAACCAGTGGACAAGATTTGTTCCAGAGGGAGACGAATGATTCCATACCGTCAGATCTAGTAAATTTACAAGGAGGGTAGTCGTGGAGTGTTTCTACACTTCAGAGTTCGGCAAGTTTGAAGACTTCACAGAGAAAAATCGTGAAGTCTGAAGTCGTGATCTAATCCCAGTCTTTGATTACGTGAGGAATATGTGCCAGTGGATTAAGGAGTTCAGAAATCGAAAACCTTGAAGTTCGGAGTGAGAGACTTAGAGTTTCACGAAGTCACAAAACCCAAACCCTTGTGGGGCCGATGAATTTGAGGAGACATGTGGCAGGAATTTGGAGATTCAGAACAGTGTGTTTCGAGAAGAAGAAAGAGAAGAGTTTGGAATATCCCCGAAGCCTGAGTTGCAAAGGGATAGGCCCACGGTCACAGTTGTGGTCATAAGGAGAAAAGGGGCCAAAAGAGTCTCTTCGACTCAGTATTTCAATGATCCAAGACCAGGAGGTCAAGAAACCCTTTGGAGGGAAGGGTGTTTGTACCAGGAGTGGTATCAAAGCAAGTACATAATTGACTTATGTAGGGATAAGAGTAAGTTGATATCAGAAGGAGAGTTATCAGAAGCGTCAACACAATGCCGCCTAGAAGACGTGTTGATCTAACTGTGGCCAACAGAGCTATGGAAAGGGAGATGAGAGAATTGTGCGAGGATAGATGCCATGGAAACAACACAAAGGAGAGTGTTTGATGTTGGATATGTTAGCAAGGCATAAATTGAAGAAGTAGAAGTCGAGGAAGCACTAACTGAGGATGCTGCAGAAGAACGCCTATTAAGAGTTGTTGTCAAGTTGGGTGCCAAAGATAAGATTGACATCCCTATGTATGAAGGAAATTTAGACACTGAATAATTCCTTGATTGGATATGAGATATGGACAAGTACTTTGACTATGAAGATGTCGAAGAGGAGAAAAAGGTAAGGCATGTTGTCACTACGTTAAATGGACATGCAACACTGTGGTGGGATGAACTGCATGTTGAAAGGAGGAGTAAGGGAAAACAAAAGATCAAGAGTTGGGATCAAATGGTAGCCAAGCTGAAGGTGAAATCCATGCCCAAGGATTACCATATAAATATGTCCAGGAGAATGCAAAACCTGAGACAGAGAGGATTGACTATGAAGGAGTATACAAAGGAGTTCTATAAGTTGAACATTAGAGTTGGAAAAAGAGAGAGGGACGAAGAGAAAGTTGCCAGATATATTAATGGCCTGAGATATGACATCCAGGAAGAAATCAACATGGCGATAGTCAGGACAATAGAGAACGCATATCAAATGGCATTGAAGGTGGAAGAGAAGTTAGCCAGGAAGTAGAGTCAACAAAATAGAGGGTGAAGTTCGAGTAGAAGCAAGGGAATTGCCCGGGATAACACACCAAATACCAAGGACGAGGCGAAGAAACCACATAGTCACTCTGAGAGAGGAGGAAGTTCCCAAGGAAGGCAAAGTGGTGGTATAAGTTCTTTTCCCAGAGGAAGAGGAAGAGGCAGAGGAGGAGAAGTAAGGTGTTATTCCTGTGGAAAGACAAGGAATATATCTTGGGATTGTCCCGAGAGGAAGAAAGGAGGAGGAGAAGCTCACATTTCGGAAGCGCGGAAGCGATATGGTAAGGCAAAGGGTGCAGAGGATGGGAGATCCTTGATGATGAAGAATGTTCTTTTGAAGAAAGAGCCAGAGACTGAAAAACTAGTACAAAGGAACAATTTGTTAAGGACAACTTGTAAAATGAAGGACAAAGTTTGCAAGGTGATAATCGATAGTGGGAGCACTGACAATTTAGTATCCACGGAGATGGTGGAGAATTTAGAGATGCAGATCACTGCACATCCGATGTCATATAAGGTTTCATGGTTGCATAAAGGTCATCAGGTAACAGTTACTAAACAATGCCTGGTTGAATTTAAAATAGGAGGATATAGGGATGAGATTCTATGTGATGTGATTCATATGGATGTATGTCATGTTTTTTTGGGAATAAGCTGGCAATATGACATAAATGTTATCCATGATGGGAGAAGAAACACCTACACTTTGGAGAATAATGGTATGACACACATGTTGTTTCCAATTGAGGAAAATAAGGTGAAGGATGAACCCAACGTGAGCATACTTCTCATGAGTGGGAAGGAACTCATGAACGAAGTAAGGAAGGAACAGGAGATGTAGTTTTTTGTAGTGAGGAAGCTGCGAGTTATCCTTACCAGTACTACAATAGAATATTTTCTTGAGGAAGTTCAGGAGCTGCTAGAGAATTTTGTTGATATAGTAGTGGATGAGTTACCAAGCTCATTGCCACCAATCAAAAGTATCAATCATTACATTGACTTGATACCAAGAGCAATCCTACCGAATAAAGAATCATACAAGTTGACACCTCAAGAGAATGAGGAGGTGAAAAGACAGGTTTAGGATCTGTTACAAAATGGATTGGTCAGAGAGAGATTGATTCCCTGTGAAATGACGACTGTATTGAGCCTGAAGAAGGATGGTGGATGGAGGATGTGTACAGACTTGAGATCCATAAACAAAATCACCATCAGATACAGATTCCAATTGCCAAGGATGGATGATTTGATGGATTTCTTGAGTGGAGATAACTACTTTTTAAAGATAGATTTTAAAAGTGGATATCACCAGATCATGATGAGGGAAGATGATGAGTGGAAAACAAAATTCAAGACAAATGAGGGGTTGTATGAATGGCTTGTTATGCCTTTCATCTTAACCAAGGCCCCGAGTAATTTTATGAGGCTGATGAATGAAGTGTTGAAATATTTCATTGGTAAATTCGTCATTGTATATCTAGATTATATACTAGTGTTTAGCAAGACTAAGGAAGAGAACTTGAGACATTTGGCATTGGTGATGTGGAGGTTGCAGCAAGAGAAGTTGTTGATTAATCTGAAAAAGTCCTTTTTCATGAAGACAGAGCTCATATATTTGGGTTTTGTAATTTCTTTAAATGAGTTGAAGATGGATCCCAAAAAGGTGAAATAAATTAGAGAATGGTCGTCACCAAGGAATATCTTTGAGGTGAGAATCTTCCATGGATTAGCAAGTTTTTATCGGAAGTTCATCAGAAATCTTAGCGAGATTAGTGCTCAAATGATGGATACAGTGAATAAAAGACATAAGTCTTTCAAGTGGATAGAAGAGAATGAGAAGAGCTTCAACATATTGAAGGAAAAGATAACTGAACAACTGATTCTGGTTTTTCCATATTTTGAAAAAAACATTTTAGGTAAGATGCGATGCGAGTGGAGTTACAGTTGGAGCGGTCTTGAGCCAAGATAAGAGACCTATTTCATATTTCAGCGAGAAGTTGAATGAAGCTAAGAAGAAGAACTCCACATACGACAAGGATTTCTGTGACATAATTCAAGCCTTGAAAAAGTGGAGACACTATCTTGTGCCGAATGAGTTTGTTTTGTATAGAGATAACCATGCTTTGCAATTCATAACCAGACAAAAGAAATTAAACCAGAGACATGATAAGTGGATAGAGTTTATGCAAAACTTCACTTTTGTCATTAAACATATTTCTGGAAATGCTAACAAGGTTGTTGATGCATTGAGCAGGAGGATTTTGATTCTGCATGAATTTCAAGTCAAGACCATGGGGTTTGATCACCTTAAAGAAATGTACCACAATGATCCAGATTTTGGAGAGGCATATGAAGCATGTGTGAATCCTGTACTCAGAGACAGAAGCTAGTGGGATGAATATCTGATTCAGGATGGGTTGTTGTTCAAGGGATGCCAGTTATGCATATCGAGATGCTCGAAGAGGGATAATTTGTTGAAGGAAAAGAATAGTGGAGTTCTAGCCAAATGTTTCGGCCATGAAAAAACATTTTCCCAATTAAACGGTTCATATTATTGGCCAGGTATGAGAGCAGAGGTGAAAATATTTGTGAACAAATGTAATATTTGTTAGTGTTCCAAGGGGAAGAAGAAAAACATTGGATTGTATCAACCATTTCCCATTCCAGAGAGACCTTGGGATGCAATAAGCATGGATTTTGTGTTGGGATTACCAAGGACACAGAGGGAAAGTGATTCCATATTTGTTGTGGTGGATAGGTTTTCGAAGATGCCACACTTTATCCTATGTCAGAAGACTAGTGATGCAATCAAATTTGTTTTTCAGAGAGGTTGTGAGACTCCATGGATTTCCCAAGAGTATAGTTTCAGATAGGGATACCAAATTTGTTGGTCATTTCTCGAGGACGTTGTGGAAAAATTTGGGGACAGAGCTATCTTTTAGTTATGCATATCATCCACAGACAGATGGATAGACCGAAGTGGTGAATATAAGCTTAGGAGATTCATTGAGGAGTTTGGTCACTGAGCACCATAGTCAGTGGGATCAGGCTCTAGCACAAGCCGAGTTTGTGTATAATGACTCAGTGAATAGGAGAACTGGGAAAATTCCATTTCAAATCGTGTATGGAATGAATCCAAGAGGAGTGGAAGAGTTAAGAGATCTAAAGCAGAGTGAGTTTAGGAGCATCAGAGCCGAAGACTTCACTGTAGAGATGCAGGAACTTCACAATCAGATCAAGGAGCAGTTGAAGAAGAGAAACAATGAATACAAGCGCAGAGTTGATCAACATAGGAGAAAGCTTGAATTTGAGTTTGGAGATCAAGTTCTCGCACACTTGAGAAAAGAGAGATTCTCGAGGGGAACATATAATAAGTTAAAATTGAAAAAGATAGGGCCGTGTAAAATCTTGAGGAGATTTGGTGAGAATTATTATGAGTTAGAGCTGCCAGAAGATGTGGGTGTATCGCCCATATTCAACATTGCAGACCTGTATCCATACAGGGGAGATAGAATCGAAGAATCAAAAGATCAAAGAAAGATCCAATGGGAGAAACAGATTCTTGTAGCAGAGAAGTTGCAGATGGAAAAGATCATAGATGAACAGCTTTGTAAGAAGACCAGAAGGAAGACATATTTTGAATACTTGGTGAAGTGGAAAGGACAACTAGTAGAACATACAAGTTGGGTCAGTTAAGTGGATATCTAGAAGCATGGAAGATTGGTGCAGGAGCTCATGGACAAAGAGTCCATGAATTTTTCATCCAAGGGAGTATGATGCAGGAGCATCACCAGCAAAGCACAAGCATGGAAGATAGTTGGGCGCACTAGCATATATTTTGAAATGTTTTAAATTTCAAAGATCATTGTATTAATGAAATATCTGGAAAATATTTTTGAATTATGAACATATTTAATGATCGGACGTTGGGCCATCGCGTAAGGTCAATGAGGAGATGTATTTATTTTTTAATGAGATGGATCACAATACAGATTGGAGGCTTGCGCTCTTGTCTATCTGAATCGATATTCATTGTAATAAATGATAAGTAGTTGATAACATTTAATTTCGATAAGATAGCATAGAGTAGTTGGAGGGAAAGGCTCAACGAGAACTTCTTTGTATAAATCTTTGTATTGTTACCCAATAGTTGTTGTTGATAGTTATGCTTGGAAGGCTGCTGATAGGAGATAGTCGATTTGTAGTTAATGAATGTATGTAATTTTCAGTTGGATAAATATAACAGAGATACATTGTCCCAAATATGTGTTGTTATGTGTCTATCTATCTGAATGAATGGTAGACCCTTTTGTTTATTTTCAACTCTCTGTTATTTCATGTTCTTGTATCCATGACCGCATTTTCTTTTTTGAATGTATGAGTCACTATGAAGAGTGCATAAGTTTCAATTGTTTCTCTTCATTGAGAGAGTGCAAGGTGTGCATAGTGTTTGCAAGCAGTGCGTGATCGAGTTTGTTTCGACTCGAAAGATAAAAAGAGATAGTGAATCTTATGTCTGCAAGGAGTGCATTGACGCCCACAAGGAGTGCGTGACAGAGTTTTCAGACTCGAAATATCATGAGGGATGGCATGATTTCAGTCATAAGAGAAAAAACATGGTTGGAAGATAGTCGCAAGGAGTGCGAAGCTATCCACAAAGAGAGGTTAAGTTGTGGATGAAAATCTGTTGCAAGGTGTGCACAGATCAAGATTTCGACTAAGTGTTGAAGAGACTGTTCAGAGGAACAAAGGAAATCGAAGAAGTAAAGCTCTGGAAGAAGAACGGTGGAAAATATTCAAGGAGAAGAGTCACTGAAGTCTCCACTGAAACCAGTGGACAAGATTCGTTTCAGAGGGAGACGAATGATTACAGACCGTCAACTCTAGTAAAGTTACGAGGAGGGTAGTCATGGAGTGTTTCAGTACTTCGGAGTTTGACAAGTTTGAAGACTTGACGGAGAAAAATCGTGAAGTCCGAAGTCGTGATCTAATCCCAGTCGTTGATTGCATGAGGAATACGTCTCAGTGGATTAAGGAGTTTGGAAATTAGAAACCCAGAAGTTAGGAGCAAGATACTTAGACTTTCGCTAAGTCGTGAAACCCAAACCCTTGTGGGCCCGACGAATCTGAGGAGATGCATGGAAGGAATTCAGAGATTTGGAACAATGTGTTTCGGGAAGAAGAAAGAGAACATTTCAGAATATCCCTGAAGACCGAGTTGCAAAGGGATAGGCCCACAGTCACAGCCGTGTTCATAAGGAGATTAGGGGCCAAAAGAGTCGCTTTGACTCATTATTTTAACGATCCAAGACTGGGAGGTCAAACAACCCTTTGGAGGGAACGGGTTTTGCGCCATAAGGCTTATGTTGAACATACCAATTGTAAGAGCTATGTGGGTAGAGGTCTATGTGTTATATGTGTTAGGGACTATCATAATTTTTGAGGTTATATATTATATGGTTTAGGGGTTATAATGATTATGGGTACTGGTCATAAGGGATATAAATAAGTGTCATATGTTAGGATTGATACAAGCTCGTGTTTTAAGGTATTAGGAGTTATAACATAAGGTTTAGATGGGTTATTTGTTAAGGGTTATAGGGGTTAGCTATAATGGGCTATGAGGGCTAAGGGTTTAATGCTATATGTTATAGGTTATATGTTCTAAGAGATATAGGGGTTGGGAATTGTAGTTATTATTGGTTTTAGGGTAAGTGAATATAATGGCTAGGATTTATATAGGTTAAATGTTATATTCCTTAATGGAGTTTAGGGGTTGGAGGAATTATTGGTGATACAAATTTTTCATTATAGATTTTTGGATATCTGGTTAAATTCTTAAAGTGGGATTATGGATTTTAGGGGTTGAGGGGTATAAGGGGATATAGGGTTAAGAATTCATATGGGTTAGTTGAAAATGATATAGTGTTTGAAAATGATATAGTGTTAAGGCTTATAAGAGTTAGTTGTTAGTGGTTATAAGGTTTATGTTGAACCTACTAACTATGGGTATTTTGTAGGTTGGGGTACAGGTATTATATGGGTTAGGGATTATCATAATTTTTTAGTTTAAGGGTTACCTAGTTTAGGGGTAGAATGGATTATAGTTAGTGGTCATAGGGGCTATATATAAGTGGCGTAGGTTAGGAATGATACACAATAACGTTTTAAGGTATCATGGGTTATAAGATAAGGTTTAAATTGGTTATTTGTTAATGTTCATAGGGGTTAGGTATAAGGGGTTATGAGGGTTAAGAGTTTAGTGTTATATGTTATATGTCCTAATATATATAAGGGTTGGGAATTTAAGTGATTTGTGGTTTTGGGGAAATTGACTATAATGGTTTGGTGTTATGCAGGTTAAATGTTATATTTCTTAAAAGGCTTTAGGGGTTGTAGGAATTATTTGGGTTACACATTATGCATTATATATTTTTACATATAGCGTTAAAGTCTTAAAGTGAGCATATGGATTTTAAGGGTTGAGGGTTATAAGGGGATATAGGGTTAAATATTGGTATGGGTTAGTTGAAAGAGATATAGTGTTAAGGTTTATAGGAGTTAGGTGTTAGTGGTTGTAGGGTTTATGTTGAACCTACCAACTATGGGAGTTTTGTAGGTTGGGTTCTAGGGATTATATGGGATAGGAATTATCATAATTTTTATTTTAAGGATTACATGGTTTAGAGGTTACAATGGATTATGGTTAGAGGTCATAGGGGTTATAGATAGTGAAGTAGGTTAGGAGTGATACACGATAATGTTTTAGGTATTAGGGGTTATAAGATAATGTTAAAATGGGTTATTTCTTAAGGTTTATAGGGGATTGGATCAAGTTCTCATAGTCGAGGAGATGGGTAGGGTGATTTATCCATGGTGAATGTAGTATATGAAAATCCAAACACAGTTGAACCTAAGGCTGACCTAGACTCGAACTCAAAAAGCACACCTCTAATAAATCTAGGAAAACAACAAGCAAACCAATTGGCTTTGGGGCCTTCCAAAAACCAACCCTATGGGGGAGATGAAGTCCCCACAAGATTCGCTAGCAAAGGTATGAGGAGCAGTTACGATGATATACATGAAACAACCCTCACCGGTGCAAGTACCCTTTATTAAGACGGGCACCCTCCGGGGGAACTGAGACCGTGAACGAACGTCTGCCCCAGGTACTACAGGCACGTCCCACCTGCAGTCACCTATGTGGCTTCCTAGGAATGGTCACTAAGGATACCACCTGACAATCAATGATCGGGCGAACAATCGTAAGTCCAACTGCACGTAAGGGCAGGGAAACTAAGCCCGAAGCTCCGAAGGTGCTATACCAACGAAACCCCCATATACGTAGCAATCGAAGCGATACCGCAAACACCAAAACAAACAAAGAGGGGTAATCTCCCTACTTTCCCTGATGCGACCTCATGCTTGACTCCTGTGTTAGAGGAGCTTCCCGACACACTGGTTGCAAGAATAGATTTATCACTCTTTAATGACTCTAGTTTTTATTTTGTGGCCTTGGAGAATTTACTCTCCAATCCTATTCCAAGGCCCTTAACCTATCTAATGTTGGTTTTCTATAAAAGAAAAGTGTCTAATTGATTTTAGATTACGTGATTATTTTTATTGGTTTCAATGAATTCTAGCTATGGCAGGGAAAAGATAATTTTTTCTTTGTAAATTTGACAATGCAATCTATCACACCAAGTAACCATGCAAACAATTAAAATATGAAAACCCTTCAAAACTTCAAACCAAACAATGCACGAATGTGATCCTTATACTTAATGCAAATGGAAAAAATCCACCTTCATATATATAAATAACAAAAACTTGTAAAGTTTTCATATATAAACTAATCATTGATTAATTCAATAATAAAATGTGGAATAATAAATTTTGCAAAAATAAATATAAATTATAATATTAACATAATTTCTAACACAAATTCTTTTTCTTTTCCTATTTCAAAAAAAAATGAAACTTTAAATCAATCAAAACTTGTACATTAATAAATCAAGAATGATAGAGGAGTGTTTCGGTGTATGAAGAATTGGAGGCTTATTGGGATTGGAGGATTTTATTGGTTTTAGAATGATTCCATATGGTTTTGGAGTGGGCATCTATGCCTTTGAAGGGGTCAAACTTATCTCCTTTGATGAGGAATTCTGTTCAAATTAGTAATTTTTGATGGTTTTTAATTTCACCTTCTCAAGTTTATATAAGTCCAAGTTTATACAAGTCCACGATGGCAGATCCAAGGATATACTATTATATGTTTGATACTGGCCTAAGGCCTAGATCTAAGGCTAAGCAATGACATCTATTATATGTTTTGTTTCGAATAAATAAGTTTTTCAAATGTTGAAAAGTATCTTGGTCCAAAGGTGTATTAAGAATTGGAATAAAAACATGGAGATTTCCGCTTAATCTCCATTAGATACAAGATTGAGTAATTTTTTTGCAAAGACTAAGTGGCACACACAGATTTCTCGACTGGAAACAATCCATGAATCAACGAGAATATATATAAGCGAGAGATTCTTAAAAAATATATGATGTATAATGTATAGCCACGAGAATATGTATAAGCCAGAGATTCTTAAAAAATAGATGATGTATAATGTATAAGCGAGAGATTCTTAAAAAATAGATTATGTATAAGCGAGAGATTCTTAAAAAAAAAAAATATTCAGATAGTAGATAATAAAGAAAGCATCAGATACAATTCAAAAAATAGGTTAAATTCAAAAAAGTTTCAAAATTGTATCAGTTTGGATGTTGATGATAATCGAATACAAAAGTTAGAATAGAAAAAATAATCAATGCTTTGCATTCGTTTAATTTAATATAAATTTTATAAATAATATTTATATATTTATTTATAAATTTATAAATTAAATAATACAATATTTATTAAAAATATTTGGTTAATATAATATTTATTAAAAATATTTGGTTAAAGAAATATTTAAAGTTTTTTTTCATGTATATCTTATTGTTATTATATGAAAATGGCTATGAATGAATGATTTTTGAGAGTTTTATAAATGTTAAAAGCATAATGAGTCAAAGGTACTAAGAATTGAAATAAAAGCATGGAGGTTTCTGCATGAAGAAGCTTATGTAAAAGGCAAGTTTTTCTAGAGTGGAAACAATTCGTCAGAAATATTAAAA
The DNA here is from genome assembly GCA_010110895.2 of Picea sitchensis. Taxonomy (NCBI): domain Eukaryota; kingdom Viridiplantae; phylum Streptophyta; class Pinopsida; order Pinales; family Pinaceae; genus Picea; species Picea sitchensis. The sequence continues at coordinate 22,374 of SNQJ01S0113360.1, forward strand.
AAATGTTACTTATTTTTTATAAATATTTAGTTATATAGCAATTTCTCTTTTTCTCATCTTATAGATTTCTATTTTATTTTAAAAGCTGATAGTATATTTAAAAGTGATTAATAAATTTGTAAATTAAAATATTAATTTTAAAATATATAACTTTTCATTATATTTAACTATAATTAAATATAATTGGTTAAATTATGATATATTATTATATATCATAACTGACTTTGAGTAATCTTGTTATTAAATCTTTTTATTATAATATTCTAAAAGATTAACTAAATTTAAAAGAAAATAACAAACACAACATATAAAATTACTCTAAATGAGTAATGAGTTACTGAATCGATAAATTGTAGATGAAGTAAAAAAAAAAACNTAATAATATTAATAATAAATATTTAAATTAGTTTTTTATGCATAATAAATATTAATCAAAATTAAATTTTAAAAATTATATATATAATTAATTAGATATTTAATAATATTAATAATGAATATTTAAATTAATTTGTTAAGCATAATAAATATTAAACAGAATCATTTAAATTATGTTTTTTTATATTATGTAAAAGCATTTTTAATTTATAAACATAACAAACTAATCATTATATTTCATTTGATTTCATGTACATTTATTTATTTTTGAATTTGTTCCTTATTAATTTAGTCTGACTTAATTTCCTCCCACTCCGAGGCCGAACATGCTGTGCACATCTGTTCCTTTTAAGACCGAGTGGAAGAAGATACAAATAAATATTAATATTAAAATAAAATCTGTTTACTTTAATATTAAAGAAGATACTATTAAATATTAATATTAAAATAAAATCTAGATACAAATAAATATTAATATTAAAATAAAATCCTTTTATAAATATTAATTTTAAAATAAAACCATTTTACATATAATTATTAGAATGGAGATTTTCTATATAAACTTCATATGATATTTTAATTTTTGGAATTGAAGTTCATATTTTAACTATTGAGAGGAGGACCTGTTTAAACGGCTGTTCTACGATTTTAGAAATCAATGACCTATCATGTACAGCGTCCACTTGAACGTGCATCTCTTGACAACATTTCACCACATAAGCTTTTCGCAGTCGCCAGATCTTTCTGGGAGAAATTAAACACGATGGATGCTAAAATATGCCTGGAAAGTGCATCTGTTCTAGCCATACTACCCAGAAATAGACTGTGTAAAATATTTCCGGGAGAAATATTTTACACAGTCTATTTCTGGGTAGTACACAGTCTATTTCTGTGTACTATTTCTGGGTAGTACACAGTCTATTTCCGGGAGAAATATTTTATACGGTCTATTTCCAGGAGAAAATACTAGCAGTCGCTAGATCTTTCCGGGAGAAATTAGGAGGGTTCAAAAATCACGATGGGTGCTAAAATATGCCTGGAAAGGGTTCAAAAATCACGATGGATCGAATGACCGAAAATGACAGGTTGAGATTACTCACACGAACAAGCTCTCTGTCAACATTTCTACTAAAGCTAAAACAAAAAATTATAAATAAGAAGAGTCTCAGGGTGGAAGCAGAGTGAGCAGTATATATTATTTAGTAAATTTTAAATCAAGGACATTGGATACACCATTAAAATTAAGTAAATGAATGAGATTGACAAAGCTGATTGAGATCTTGAAAGAGGGTTGAAAATTGTGTTAAAAAGAGGGGGAGAGATTATTGAGTAACAAGGATGGATTATTGAATCATAGAAAACAAATTTAATAGACTGTGTAAAATATTTCTGGTAGAGACGTAGACATGTAGGTATGAGAGATTTTTAAACATAACATTAACTACCCAGAAATTTTGAAAAATAGATCTAATACAATGGGATAAGGAAAACAAACAAAAGCCCTAAATGTAGAATTTGAGGGTTTTTAATTTAATACTCTAAGTTTATGTAAGTTCCATGATGGCTAGATCCCTGATATGATAAGGAAAACAAACAAAAGCCCTAAATGATATATTAAAAGACTGATATGATAGAAAAGAAAAGAAATATATAGATACCTACCTGATAAATAAATATTGACAATGAAGAATGAAGTCCGCAGTTCTCTTACTTTCTTTCTCCAGTACCAATACATTAACCTCAAAGATAATCATCGTTCCAAATGATGCGTAGGCCGAAGCTGACAGTTGAAAAAACAAAGGAAATCAGTCTCAAATGAATAACCAACAAAATTATGCTCGAAAATGAATGCGTCAAGTCTTAGATAAAGAAATAAAAATAGAAATTAGTGCATCAAGTTTTAGTTAAAGAAATAAAAATAGAGTTTAAACATAAAAGAACAAAGAAAATACTTACCTCATGAGATCAGAGATAGTAGTGTTCATATGTGCAGTGCCATATTTTTTGTAATCCTGGAAATGAAATAATATATAACAAATTTATCAGATAATATAATACAAACTTACAAAATCTAAACCTGAAAGTGCAGATTGCAGATTGCAAATGAAATTACAGGCATCACGCATAGCATAGACAGGGAGATGAGACATACGGTTGTGATTTAGAACCTAAAAAACGAAAAGAGCGCTCCAACCCTAGTAGACTATCTCTGAGAGGAGAGTATATAAGAGTAAAGAACTCAGAAGACTCGAATAAGAAACGATGATTAATTTTATATACTTATTTATTGCAACGACACAATTTTCTCCACAGACGGTTGGATTCTAAGAAGATTCCCAGTATCATCATCATCCAGAAAAACAGTTGGCACCTACAACGGTAAAAAAGAAACTTTAAATTCATCCAGAAAAGCAGTTGGCACGTACAACAACGGTCAAAAAATTTAAATTCAAATTTAACTCTAACCCCATTGAATCGAATTTAACTCTAACCCCATATATCGATATTCACATCATGATGGCTTCTCTCTTCACGCCAAGGCTTGGGTTTTTTTCTCTCTACTTCTGATATTTCCTCGTGATGGAACCCTCGTGGCAGTGACCCCCCTTCTTACAAATCAATCCTCTATGATAGAGGACGTGACACCTATTCTATGTCTCATGGAGCCTCTAGTGGATTTGCGGCACTGAAATAACAACAAATAAAGATACTAGCATATTGGGGGAGGCCCCAATATGTGTCTTTTTGATCTTTCCCTATGATGGAACCCTTGGGGGAGGCCCCCCTTCTTACAAATCAATCCTCTATGATGGAGAACATGACACCCATTCTATGTCTCATGGACCTCTGGCGAATTTGAGGTACAATGTGATATTGAAACAACAACAAATGAAGATACTGGCATGGTGGATCCACCCTAGATGAGCGAGGGACCTTCCCAGTGGAAACCGATATAATGCATTTCAAACGCGAAGAAAGTTCCAAAATATGAAATTCGATCAGAAAAGATTGGAAGCTATGTTCAGTACATAAAAGACTATGCGGTCATTGCAAAGTTTCTAGGGCTCTAGCCTATGGAATGTTAGTTGGTATCTTGGATTTGTTCCCTCTAGAAACCCCAAGATCACTTTTAGCTCAATCTTGGATCCAAAAGAATTTTTACAACCATTTTTCACAATCAAAAGGATTGGCTATGTGAAAGATAATGATGGTCTCTCATGATGCATTAGTGGCAATGCAAACCTGGAAAAACAACGATATGTTAACTTGGAGGGATTATTCAAGGTAATTTTACAATGAATTTGAATATGGTGTAAGAGGATGATACATATGAAAATGAATTATATTTCCCAATATACAACTTTTATTCATATACAATGTGAATAACTACATCAAATATGAATTGTTTTTCTAACAATGATATCTTATTTTTCCAACAAAATGTAAGGTATACATTTTTGTTCGTGCAAGTGTCGAGTACCTTAACAATGGATTTTCATTTCAAAAACCGGTATGCTTGTAGAGAACCCATTTTTATTGTCTAGTATAGTTATTGAAATTTTTTAATCTTAATCTTATATTTTTTTTAAATTATCAAAGTCAACATATGGTTGAAATTACAATATATTTTGTTCGTGCAGGCTAAGAGGGTCTTAACATGATCAAAACATTTTTTTTATGTTGTAGGTATCAGTCTCTTCTAGTGCCACATATAACTCATTTGAGAAATGGTTAAGCCGAGAAAAAGTTATAGAATAAATAAGAGAGGTATGTATTATAGGATTTTGATGTATGTGAAGACAAAAATATATTAAAAATAATAAAAAATACTAATTGTTTTTTTAAATTATATATTTGAAATATGGATAACCGACTCTATCTATGTCTACAGTTTTGTCAACAACTGAATTGTTTACCCTATAGAAAAATAACATCAAAGACAGAGATATAGAGGGGTATTCACAAAAGTGGAGGTTTTCATCAATTTTCAGACCAAACCACTAGGTTTGTCATCTTGAACCTAAATATGAGCCAACCAAGTCAACCTACACCTTGTCAATCCTGCCAAAAACATTTGAATTCAAAATCACTCATGCACTTTCTTAGAAGCGTTACAAGCACTCTAAATGCACACACACTCTAAGAACACACACACACTCTAGGAATGTGCACATGCTTATAAAATTCATTCCTCCACCCCTCCCTCCCTCTCACTTTGCCTCTCCACCCCCTTTCTATCTCCCTCTCTCTCCCTCACACTCCTATACATGGTAATACCTAGACATGGCAAGACTTAGACACCATAAGGCATGGAAAGACATAGACATAAACCTTACCTTGACATGCCTCATACTCTCACACCCACTCCCTCCCTGTCCCCCCTCCGCCCCCCCCTCTCTCTCTCTCTCTCTCTCTACCCCTTTGTCCCTCCATCCATTCTCTCTTCCACCTCTCTCTATTCCCCCTCTTTGTCTCGCTCTATATTCCCCCCTTCCTCTCACTCTCTCTCTACCCATCCTTATATGTGTTCCTCTCTACTTCCCTTCCTCTCAATATCCCTCTCTCTACCCCCCCTCTCTATATCCCTCTCTCACTTTGTCTCTACCCCTCCTCTTTGTCTTTCTCTCTCCCTCTCCCACACTCTAAAACACTCACTCTCTACCTCCCCTCTTTTTATACATTTTTCTCCCTCCCAAACTCTAACAAATTCACTCTCTACCTCCCCTATTTGTCTTCCTCTCCCTCCCTCCCACACTCTCACACATGCACTTTTTATCCCCTCCCTATGTATTCCTCTCTCTCCCTCCCACAATCTAACAAACTCACTCTATACCTTCACTATTTTTCTATCTCTCCCTCCCTTCTACACTCTCGCACACAATTTTTTTATCCCCCCTCTTTGTCTCTGTCTCTCTCCCTCCCACACTCTCTATTCTCCATCTATGTATCCCACTCTCTCTCTCCCCCACACTCTAACACACTCACTCTCTACCTCCCCTCTATTTCTACCTCTCTCTCCCTCCCATAGTCTAACACACTCACTCTCTACCTCCCCTCTTTTTTATCCTATAATTCATCCCTTCATCCATTATCCCCCCACTCTTTCTCTCTCTCTCTCTCTCTCCTACATCTATCACCCATCTTTATCTCCCTCTTTGTCTCCCTCTCTACCCCCCCTGTCTGTATCCCTCTCTCTCCCTCACACTCCTATACATGTTAATACCTAGACATGAAAAGAATTAGACATCACAAGGCATGGAAAGACATAGACCTAGACCTTACCTTGACATGAGTCAGACTCTCACACCCACTCTCTCCCTATCCCCTCCCACTTCTACTCTCCATCTCTCTCCCTCTACCCATTTGTCCCTCCCTTCCCTATCTCTTCCACCATTTCTCTCTCTCCTCATTGTTAGTATCAGTATCAATCGCTCTTCCCCCTTTTCTCTCTCTATGCCCCCTCTCTTTCTCCCTCTATATGCCCCCCTTCCTCTCACTCTCTCTCTACCCCATGTTCTATGTCTCCCTATCTTCTTCCCTTCCTCTCACTATCCCTCTCACTATCACTCTCTCTACCCCGCCCCCTCTCTATCTCCCTCTCCCTCTCAATCACACTTTGTCTCTACCCCCCCCC
>SNQJ01S0113361.1:0-13259 GCA_010110895.2 Picea sitchensis
GAGATTTAAAATATGTTTCTAGTTGGCATATTCTATCCAATCAACAAGTTGGAGTGGGAAATCCCTATGGTAGTTCAAAAAAAGAACCCTAACCCAAAAAGGTTTAGGATCTATCTATTTTAGAGGGTTGATCAAAGTAACACTCTAGATCAGTTTCCAACCTTGTTTGAAGAGGAAATAATTAATGAGGTAGAGATACATGAGTGCTACTCATTCACTGATGTATTTTCAAGGTATAACCAAGTACCAATTCCAAAGGAGAATCAAGAAAATACCACATTTCTAATTGATTTTGAATTATTTTATTACATGGTCATGCCTTTTGGATTGAAAATTTCCCTTGCTATCTTCTCAAGGATAATAGTCAAAGCATTTTAGGAATATATTTATAAAACCATCATGGTATAATTCAGTGATTGGACCATTTACATATTACTTAAAAATCACATGCACTATCTTTGGACAATTTGTAAGAGGTGTTGACAAATAAGATTATCTTTGAATATAAAGAAATGCAAATTTTCCACTCCAATTGGCATATTGCTAGGTTATATAGTCTACAAATATGGAATCAATTTCAACATGGTGTAGATAAAAATTGTACTTGACTTAAATTCCCCTATGAATCTGTTAATGGGATGAATAGTTAAATCCTCACTCAATCATTTTCAAATCTCACTAGGCTATGTGAGATAGGTGGGATTATCACCGTAAGCTTCTAGCCTGTCAAAAATGTCAATTAGACCTCAAGAAATAAGTTCTTAGATATGAAGCTATTATATAAATATGTATGTTTTTATGTAAAATAAATTTTCCAAGTAAAAATGTGCTTACAAAATGAAATTTATAAAACAGTTGAATAAGTAAATGCTAGATAACATAAAACTGAAAATTCAGCACACAACAAGTCTCATAAATGAGAAGAAATCAGCATATGATTTTATTGATATCATTCTTAGTTACAACCAAGTTTCTCTTTATAAACCCCTATGAGGATATGGATGAATTAGACTTAGAAGTCTAAGATTTAATTTGACTCATACATAGACAATTGGTGTCTCAAATTAAGAATACTAGAACTGAAAATCGAACCGGATCAATCCAAGCTACAAGTGCATCATAGTATTGACTTTGTAAAACTAGCATTAATCATCACTGAAACTAAATTCAAAACTTCTAATTAAGACTAAAAATACTTTAAAGATGAATGAATTACCTTTAGAGCATGTCAATAATCAACGTTTCTCAATCCTTTCTTCTCCACCTTTAGAGTAAACTTGTTATCAACAAGATAACTTAACTTTGAAGAAACTCATAAATGAATGAATGAATAGAAATTTTCACTTAAGGAAATAACAAACCTTATCACAAGTATCTCTCTATATTTTCTCATTGTCTTTCTTTTTCCTTGCTCTTCTCCTTTTATGTCTTCAAAAATTAGTTAAACTGGTTCAACTACCTTTTTTTATAAAGTTAAATAACTTTAGTTAGGAGAGAACAACTTTATTTTATAATAAGGGTAAATAATAATTAATAATTAATAGGTGGGGTCCCCGTGGGTCTTTTATTCATTTATTTTCAACATTTCCCTTGTAACTCCAAAATTTAATCTAAAATCATGCATATATTAGCATCAAAAAATATATTAAAAAGAAATCAATATGAAAATTCCACATCATCAAACACTTGTGCCTCCCAAAAGTATCATAATGGCATGATATTTAAATTTTTTCAAAGTAATAGCATGTGTCTGTTCTCCCAAAAATATGCATCAAATGTCAAAGTGAAAATTTCATCATATAAACCTAAATAAATCAGAAAAATAATTTTTTGTTTGAAGTTGCCTTTGTCTACTTCCCTCTGAAAGAGAATCCATGTTCTTAAGTAAGTATTGATCAATAGACTTATTTTCTTCTACTTTTTCAATGTCAAGGTGCATGCCATTAAAAGTAATTTTTCTTTCATTACTTTCATCTTGGAATGGGGGTTGTTTTGACTTTACTGATGAGGCCCTGGATGAGTTGGAACTTGGGGAATTTGTAGGTTGTTTACCTTTATCTAGTTGAGGTTCAAGTGGTAGTTCTTTGTAGTTTCTGGGAACTTGGATAGAATGATCCATAGAAGCAACATAAACAACATGAGGCATGAAGTGCATAGGAGGAGGTGGTGGAAATGGAACATCGGCCCAATGGACTATGCCACAAAGAGGATTTGTAGGAATATTCTCCCATCCATCATTAGTTGGTTGCATAGGAGGTGGCTCAGGAAAATCATCAATGCTCGGGTGAGGTTGCATAGGTGGAGCAAGAGGAGCTTGAGGTGGAGGTAAGGTAGGATGTCCAACAAGGTTCAAGTAGTTGATTTGTACCAGATAATTGAACTCTTAAGAGTTGGAATCAAAGTGGATTGAGAATATCATTATTTTATTTCTTTATTATTTCCCAAAAACATTTGGCACTCTTCATCCATGACCTATGTTTCCCCTGTTTCCACTATGGTTACTGTTATCACTGTCAAATTTTATTTTCGAGACCTAGCCTTGGAACTTAGCAGGAGGCTAAGTCAGTATCGAGGAGCGAAAAACTAGTAGATGAAGCCACCTCTAGCAAACATGGCTAAATATAGCGGAAAGGTGGAGTAGATGGGGCCCGAAAGATCGTGATCATGAGCGCTACCAAATCAATGGTAGAAGGAAACATAGGGCAGAGAAATAGCGCACAGGTTAATATCCTGGAGGTGGGCCAATAAGAATACCGCAGTTTTGTTCCGAAGGGTACGTGGCGCCACCAAATACATATCAAGGGGAAGAGCGGGTAGGCTTGAAACCACCCAATCCCACCCTGATGTCACGTGTTAGAAAATCATTTGATACATGTCGCATCCAAAGATCACATGCGAAAAGGGAGACTTGACGACTCGTCGAATCACATCAGTACAATTGTTCGAGTACTTTAAGCTGTGCAACATCAGGTAAGCGCTGCCAGAAAACTGATTCGGAGGCTCATCATTTGAAACTGATAGCCGAGTGTGATAGGCCATTTTCCTGGCAAGTACTTTCGTCAGTAATATGTGATTAGGTAATCGATGATGACCGTCCTTCAAAATATGGATGACATTACTCTGTTTTGGGAAATCGACACTCCATTCCTGAATGGAGTAATTACCAATTGGATCAACTTCTTAATTTCTGTACGATTAAGGGATATAAGCCTATGTTTTCTGCAAAACCGGGAAAAATGGATAAAACATACCAAGTGGCCTCTAGTGAACCAAGATTTTCAACTAATATGACAAATTCATCATTGAATAAGAAAGAGAAGTTGGTTGCATGGATATTAGCAACGAAATTTCATACAAAGCCTAGAGAAGATCCAGAAGCAGATAAAGAGGTCAGATTAAATCCCATCATGAAGGATTTAATCATCAATGGATACACAGATGGGCACCACAAGAGATATGTAAAGAAGAAGCAAAGCAAGCGATAGAAGAGAAAGGTTAGAGTTGAGGTGATTGAGAGCATTGGAGAAAACTAGCCTGCTTGGCTTGACTCTTTAAAAGAAGAAATTGCTAATCTAAAATAGTTTTCAAGTTGAATTAAGTATGTTTCTGAGAATTTTGTAGTAATATAGACATGTGGCATTCAAAGAGAAAATCTCAGATATGTCAGTTTTGTTTATAACTCTCCCTGTAAAATAGGAGTACAGTTGTTATACGTTACTCCTTTTTTGTAACTGATGTGTATCTTTAGAACTGTGGGGAAGTTGATTCGTTTTGAATATCGGATGTAATTTATCTATATATATTATTCCAATGATAAAAAAAGGACGGACCGAAGAGGGGCCTGCCCTCGTAGCAGGAGGACTTTGTAAATTCATGGAGCTAAATTGAATATATAATGCAAAATCGTTTTGAACTCTTTATGAAAAGATTCTAATGGATGTGATATGAGTTATGTTTTCTCTCATAGTGTGTATTTCTTGTGTCTTTAAAATCCCATTTACATTTTCTTCTTTTTAAATTGGAGAGTCAAGAGTCCGGAATTCGTCTTATGATGATCTCGACTTATCAATTTAAATTGTGTAATTATCTTCTTAGCCAATTCAAAATTCATTTTTACAATGCATTGATGTAGATATTTGTTTTCCTTTTCCTCCTTCACCCTACAAATTTCAATTTACAACTTAGATTCATAGCCTCATTTAGCCTTTCTCCTTTGGATAGTTCTAATGACCTACCACTGTTTTATTCATTTTCGACTCCATAGCCCCAAATGTCCCTCGCCTTTTCTACCTGCAACTTCATAAAAACCCACAAAACAAACCAAATCTAGCCACCGATTTCCAAAGAAATACCAAGTGACGCAAGAGATCCCTCTCTGAGTTGAGCAGGCTAGTGCCCAGCTCTAAAGTTGGTTGAAATAGTTACCTATGTCATTTGTCTTTCAACCGGACAAAATTTACAGAGTGTTAACAATTACTATGGCGACTGAAAAGCTCATATATATGCATCAATAATCAAATTATTAAATATACAAGACACAGTATATCAAACATATAATACTATTTTTCTTCCAAATGATTTAGTAATGGCTCTGAAAAGACCAAGAAATCAAGCATGCAAAGGGATAATGAAAGGGAATGAAGGAAAATAAGGAATCAAAACCATAATTTTATAGATAACCCTTTCTTTACTTGTTGTTCCAAGCATCTGAACTGTACATTTGTTTTACCAAACTTCTTCATATGAATAGTCATTAATTTCTTTGAACATGGGAAATGAATTAAAATGAAATAGTAAGTGATAGGGAAATAATGACAACGGATTTATAATTTGTGAAAAGTGTTATAAGATGATAGGAATGCATGAAGAGTTTCATGTTAATAATCTATAAACAAACAATTAATTATTTTCATAAACTGTATCATTTTACATCTGAGTAAATCAAATAACTCGTATATTTTTTACTTCAAGATACTCATAAACAATTTTCCACAACATTCATGTATGCCTGAAACATTTCTTTTATTCACCCAATACTTCCAAATAAAAAACAAACTACTCATATATTTTGACCAAAGCCAATATCAATTCCATATAAACATTTATGCTAGTAAATCCACTTTAAAAAGGTTTATCTTAATCAATTATATAAACATTGGGAGTAATTCCATGAAATTTAAATGAGGTATGTTTTGGGAAACTTAGGAATAATTTCTAGAAAGTGATACATGATGTGGGGATAATGCCCTGTTCATATAAAAGAAAAATAAATTAACTTGTATCCATATGCCAGACATTTAATCATTTTTTCGACATATGCATTGCATTTTAAGATTCAAATGCCCAATCAATAATGTTTTCAATCAATATTTTTTATGCAATGCAAACCCATCTCTCTAGATCATGAACATTTGAAACCGTTGCAAAAATTTGTATTGGATTTAGAATAAAAATAGGATGGCCTCGATATTTGAATATCGAATAGGGTGAATGTTGGACTATAACTTTTTACTTTCCAGTCAAGTATTATTCTATTGGGTTACCCAAAGGTTCAAACACATTACGGATGAGAACCGACAACTATAGTAACCTTTTAAAAACTTGTCAACATCAACAATGGTTTTAATCCAAGGGAAAATGGATATTTAAATAACCCAAAATCAATAAAGGTTGTAGCATAATAACCATAAATATAACTATAGGTGTGCAACCTCATTGAAAAAAAGAGGAAGTGCCAAGCACAGGTTGTGCATAAAATTTTCACAAACTCAAAAAAAAAGGAGCCAAAACTATACCGTAACCATGAGCTATGAGTTCAAGCATAGATATATGTTGGCATGTTTACAGGCAGAGTATGCTTGTCATTGATGACAAGAACAACAATGATGTTAGCATGTTTACAGGTAGAGTGTGCTTGTCATTGATGGAAAGATCACATATTTATAGGCAGAGTGTGCTTGTCATTGATGGAAATATTAGAGTGTGCATCGATGGTGAAATAGGAACAGCGTAAGATTAGGTGAAGAAGAAAACAATGTGCAGAGATCAAATCTCAGGAGAGATAGCATTCTGAGATGCGCAGACGAGCTCCCATACATCGAGGCTCGCAAAAGGATCAAAGGAAATCTCAGGTGAAAAAGCATCACCAATCCCGAATACCCGATGACCGTTAGATTAGCGTCCAGTGACTAGAGGGAGTGCAGAGGAGACGTACAGACCTGATTCGTTGGATCTAAGCACCGAGGATCAATAGTCGTTGGATCCATAAATAAATGCAAGAAGGTTAAGCCTTTGATGAGCGTAGGATAATGGACTTGTCAAAGTCCCGAAGTCCCAAAGTAAATAGGGACCATCCATCGTCAATATTGATAGGTGGCACACGATCCTCAACTCCGGAGAAAATCACTTCGAGGATTTTTCAATTTGAGACTTGAAAAACCCAAAGTCGAGAGAGCAAGAGAGACGGAGTAAATGACAGTCATCAGATTAGTTTGAAGTGGAAGGACAGGATAAGCGAGCAAAGCCGCATCGCAGAAAGATCGAGCCATCTATCTTAGTTCATGATCAAACGAACAATAGTCACTTCGGATATAGAGATACGAGGAGGTTACGCTCCTGAATTTTTGAGATTTGAAATCCCCAGAATGCGAAGTTCCATCAGCCTTTGGATCTGGAGATCAGACAATGACCGTTAGATCAGGGAGATCTACATCAACAGATTACGGCAACAAATATCATCCTCAAGGACATGTGGCAGACCACGTCAGCAAACCACATCAGCAAGGGCACATGGCAGACTACGTCATCAAGGACACATTGCACAATCAGACAATGACAAGTGTCAAGTTGATCCAACATTTTAGGTATATGGAAATCACAAATCCGACTGACACGTGGCAGCTGCTCGACTCATGACACGTCATCGAGTGACACAAGATTTATGTCACTCCGAGAGTTTTTCTTTGGGATTTTTACCACCAGTACTCGCCCAAAGACCTGAAGTCCCAAAGGTCGAAGTCCCTAAGCGGAGGATAGCCGTTGGATTAAAGAGGACACACGTCAGTAGATTGTCAACTCCGAGAAAAAGCAAAGGAAGGATGAAGGAGAGTTTGAGAATTGAAATCTTTGAAGTCCAGAGACATGAAGGAGATCTTGACCATTGATCCAAGAGGGACACGCGTCGTTGGATCATGGACTCCAGGTGAAATGCTCTGAGAGCAAACGAGAACTTGAGAATTGAAACTCCCGGAGCCCGGATTGTGAAATCGATCTCGTTCGTTGGTTTGGAGGAACACATGTCATCTGATCATTGAGACTAAGGATCGTACGTGGATAAAGGAAAGAAGGCAGAACCTTCAATTGAAGAGGATAAATTTCAGCATATCTTCCATTATGGAAGATATCCAGTCACCAGCAACATGGCTTGAGAGTTGAAACTCCCAGAGCCCAAATCATGAAGGAAACCTCAACCATTGGTGGAGGAAGGAGAGATATGGTTTGTGGACTCGAGAGGACAGATTTGAATCATCTGTTCAAGAGCACCATCAAGATCATGAGATCGACAGTCATGCTCCATTGTGGGGCCAAAACATGCTCGGGCCTTAATTTTTCATGAGTAGGCCGCAATTGAAACCATGGTTTTGAAGAAAGGACGCATGGAGGCTCGTGGTGAATTGCGAGGCGAAAAGAAGTTTGGTCTAAACCACCTTTGGACATGCCCAAAATCACTTGGTCACATGACGCTCATAGCCCAAGGTCATATCGTGAAATGGAGCCAGCGCTCAGTAGACATAAATCAAGAAGCACCTGTTGGTTAGGCGTTCGGTCACCGCCGGTGGTCACGTGAAGGAAGGGGCTTAGAAGCCAAAGATGCCACAGACGACTAACTGTAATTGATAGAGAAGACAAATATTCTCGACTACTAGAGAAGCCAAGGAATCTCAGGATATCGTCCACTAATGATGAAGAGATTCGTTAATGCCAGAGAAGATGAAGAGTTTCCATGATGATCAAGAGATGACTCGACATGAGAAATGGATGTAGAATATAGAAGTAAAGTGATTCTTCTATGGAGCGAAGGAGAAGCAAGGAATATATGTAAAGATCATGCAGAGGTACTATGCATGAAGCATGGAGAAGGCGCACAGAGAGTATAAAAATGCAGAACAAAGAAGAGTTGGCGACAGTTGTTGAGTTTGATTCATGCGGGTAGAAGCATGCAGTGTGCAGGAGCTGAAGCAGAGAAGAAGCAAGGAACATAAATGCATATCTGAGAGAAGAAAAGAAGGAATAATAGACATGAGGAGAGAGACACTGATGTAGGCAGAGCAGAGCAGTGTAGCAAAACAATGATGAGACTGGTAATCCATAGATAAATGTTGTATCACTATGATAAAGTTGTAAATTGAAAAGATTTATATTTAAGGGTGGAAGGGAAGTGCTAGGGAGGACTGGTGTCCTTAGAGTTTCAAGTGGGTGCTTGAACACAGGGAGTTGTAGCTTCCATCTGGTTGTAGCTAGAAAAACCAGGGTGGCAGGGTGGTGCAAGGGGGAACTATTGTTTTTTGTTATACAGTTCGGTGCCTGTGTGACTGGAATTTGGTGCTGGAACACTTAGGGAGTTGGTGATTCCTTCTAGTGGGTGCTAGAGAAACGAGGGAGTTGGTGCTAGAGAAACTAGAGATTTGGTGCTCTCAGCAAGTTGCAACTTGCAAAATAGAGGTGGTAGCCTCACAATGAGTTGGTTCCCATAAGAATGATAATTTACATAAAATAAAGATTACTTATCATATCAAGAAGAAGAGGTTTTTACCCTTTATGGGTTTCCTCAGGAAATATCTGTCTCTGTATATTTCATGTGTGTGATTGATGTTGAATGTTCTATTTCTTACCTCCCTGCATTATTGTGATTGTCATTGAGTGCTCTATAAGGAGTTTAAAATAATAATAATTTTTTAAGCACGGTAACAAGTGATTCACCCCCCCTCCCCTCTCAGTTGTCCAACAATTGGTATCAGATCAAGTTCCCTTTTTTTAAGGGTAGATCCTAGAGCTTAAACATGACTAGCCATGGAGGAACTTCAACCAATAAGGCCCCCTTGTTCAATGGAACAAACTTTGGCTTCTGGAAAGTTAGGATGAGAACCTACATAATGTCTTTAGGTGCAGATGTCTGGGATGTGGTAGAGATTGGTTATGTAAATCCAGTTGTACTAGCTAATAAGGATGACAAGCTAGAATTCAGCTTCAACGCTAAGGCTATGAATGTTATTCTAAGTGGGCTTGCAGAAGTAGAATTTGTAAAAGTTATGCACTTAGAAACTGCCAAAGAAATGTGGGACAAACTCATTAGCAGCTATGAAGGTAATGAGAAGGTAAAGGATCCAAAGCTTCAAACCTATAGATTACATTTTGAACAACTAAAGATGAATGAGGATGAGACATTTAATATTTTTTTCTTAAGAGTTGAGGAGCTTGTAAATGCCATGAAAGGTCTTGGTGACAAGATTGAAGACGTAGTATTAGTTCAGAAGATATTAAGATCTTTGCCTGATAGATTCAATCCAAAAGTTTTTGCAATAAAAGAACTGAATGATATTAAGACTCTGTCTATTGATCAACTCTTAGGAACTCTAACTTCTTATGAAATGATAATTAGTAAATATAAATATACCGCTAGAGAAGCATCATTGAAAGAAGACAATAATGAGGATTCTGAGGCTGATGAAATTGAGGCAAAATTTGTGAGAAGACGAAGGAAAGGATTAGGCAAGTACCAAGGCAAGTTTCCCTTCAAATGATTTAACTATGGAAATATAGGTCAATTTTCATCTAAGTGTCCACACAAGCAGCATGACCAGAACTCTGAAGGAGAAGATAAGTACAAACCCAAGAGATTTGGTAAAAAGAAAAGTTTATGTGTAAACAATGATGACTCTTCAGAAGACACAGATAGTGACTCTTCCTGTGAAGATAAGGTAAATGAATTCATGCTTATGGCCAAAGAGGATTATGATAATAAAATCATAGGAAGTGATTCTAATGATGAAGAAGTTGTGGTTGACTTGGAAGGAGAGCGGACCAGTTCTTTGGAAGAGATTGACAGACTCATACTTAAGAAGAGAAAGCAAAAACAATTGTTGATACAGTTCAAGAAAGGCTGTAAAAAACCTGATGAAGACTTTGCCATGCTAAAAGTGGAATTAGAAGAGGCAAATAAAATCAAAGACATTCTGAAACAAGATTTATCGGAAAAGAAGGCAAGATGTGAAGCTCTAGAAGAAGAAGTAGTGAAAACTAGGAAAGAGTTTGAGAAGTTTCAAGCCTTGTATCATTAGAATCTGTTAAGTATCAAAGCCTCAGAAGGATTAGCCACCATTCTGAATCAAAAAAGGAATCCAAAGTTGAAAATTGGTTTGGGTTATGAAGAGGGATCAAGAAGTGGTCAACCAAGCAACAAAGAACCCATCAAGTTTGTCAAATCTACAACCAATGACAACAACAAACTTGCAGAAACAAAGGAGGATAATCAACCGCCCAGGAGGAGTAAAGAAAAAGGTGCCAGAAATGAATCTGTATAACAAAGAAATAATACACGCTCTTCTCAAGGAAATCATCAGCATGGAAGAAATCGACCTTCTCAAAGAAGACAACCATTTTCCAGGTACGAAGATTTTTTCTATGGATATTGTTTCTATTGTTCTAACTTTGGCCACAAAGTTGTAAATTGTTCCTTAAGATTTATACATGAGAAATCAAGACACCCAAGGAATAAATATCTGCCACAATAGAGAATTAGACATCCAAGTAACACACAACCATAGATTGAAAATTGTCAAATTAAGTTTAGAGACATGCAACTGAGGAGGTCAAGAAATAATAAACAGTCAATGAGTAGACAACGCTTCAACAATCACTTTGACCTATTGAACAATGAGCTTGAATTTTATAACTATCATAACTTAGACCACAAAGATGTAAACTTCCATATGAAGAATTACAAAGCAGATCCAAGGATAAATCTCTTAGCTAGAAAGGCCAACACATGGAAAAATAAAGATAGTGAAAAATGTGGTCTAATACTTTCAACTCAAAAACAAAAAGACTCTTGGAATATAGACAGTGAATGTTCCAAGCACATGACTGGAGACAAGGATAAGCTTATGCCTATAAGTAAAAGCAAAACAGGAAATGTGATCTTTGAAAATGATGAACCAAGTAAAATCAAGGGTAAAGGGATGGTGAGTTTGATTAATGGCAAAGGAAATTCTCAGGATGTTCTACTTTTAGATGGTCTGAAACATAATTTTCTCAGTATGAGTCAAATGTGTGACAGAGGCTGTGAAGAGATGTTTATGTCCAAAGATTGTAAGGTGAAAAATGTAAACTCAGGACAAGTGGTGGCTAAAGGCATAAGGACAGATAATGATGTTGATATTGAATCCTCCCATGCAAGAAAAGAAGAAGTAGAAGAAGAATCATGTCATAAGCTGAAAGGAGTTGTGAAGGTTGAGAAGTCAAACACCCAAATCAAGTTCCTGAACAACTCCATGACCTTGGATGATATCTTGGATAGTCAGAGATCACCAAATGAAAAATCCGGTCTTGGATACAATAAGGAATAAATCAGTACTCCTAAGAAGTCTAACACAGGTCCTTCATTTGTAAAAAGGGAAAGCAGGTATGAGAGTGTTTGTAGTGGTTTTTTCTTGTGATTCATATGGTCATAAAAGTCTTGGATTGTAGGCATCATGGAAGAAAAATGAAATTACTATAATAGAAGATCAGAGAAGAGTGACAGGGGGAGTCATTTAGTTATGACAAGAAAAGGTTTATGAAGGATTCCCAGTAAGAGAGGTGAGAAATATTGAGTCTTCTACAGAGGACACAGTTGAAGCTGAAGATGAACAGGTCCAAGAATCAGAAGGAGAAGACTTTGGGTTAGATACAAATAAGAGAATCCATCCTGTCAGGGGGAGTATGTATTGGTTGAATATATGATACCTATGACAAGTACTGCAACAACTCAGGGGGAGCATGTTTCCTTTGACATTGATGTCAAAGGGGGAGAAAAGGAATGGTCTGGATGCTACAGTCAGTGCATGTAAGTAGAACATTTCAGTCTTTTAGGGTTGCCATCAATGACAAAGGGGGATATTGTTGGCATGTTTACAGGTAGAGTGTGCTTTCCATTGATGGAAAGAACAACAACGATGTTGGCATGTTTACAGGTAGAGTGTGTTTGTCATTGATGGCAAGATCAGAGTGTGCATCAATTACGAAACAGGAAAAACATAAGCTCAGGTGAATAATAAAACAATATGCAGAGATCAAATCTCAGGAGAGATAACATTTTGAGATGCGCAGATAAGATCCCATACATCGAGGCTCGCAGAAAGATCAAAGGTAAGCTTAAGTGAAGAAGCATCACCAATCTCGAATACCCGATGATCGTTAGATTAGCATCCAATGACCAGAGGGAGCACAAAGGAGACGTATAGACCTGATCCATTGGATCTGAGCGCTGAGGATCAACAGTCATTGGATCTAGAAATAAATGAAAGAAGGTTAAGCCTTTGATGAGCATAGGAGAGCGGACTTTTCAAATTCCGGAAGTCCCGAAGTAAACAAGGACCGTCCATATTCAATACTGACAGGTAGCACATGATCCTCAACTCCGGAGCAAATCACTTCTAGGATTTTTCAGTTTGATACTTGAAAAACCCGAAGTCCAGAGAGCCAGAGAGCCAGAGTAAACGACAACTGTCAGATAAGTTTGAAGTGGAAGGACAGGATAAGCAAGAAAAGCCACATCGTAGAAAGATCGAGTCGTCGATATTAGTTCATGATCGAACAAACACCAGTCACTTCAAATATAGATATGCGAGGAGGTTACACTCATAAATGTTTGAGATTTGAAATCCCCGGAATGCGAAGTTCTGTCAACCGTCGAATCTGGAGATCAGACAATGACCGTTAGATCAGGGAGATCTACGTCAGCAGATTACGTCAGCAAATATCATCCTCAAGGACATGTGGCAGACCATGTCAGCAAGGACATGTGGTAGACTACGTCAGCAAGGACACGTGGTGCAATCAAACAATGACAAATTTCAAGTTGATTCAACATTTCAGGTATGTGGAAATCTGTAGTATACCTAGGGAGGTAATATGGGGTACCTAGGGAGGTACCCAATGGGAATGTAGTTACGTGTTATTAGTGGAAGTCAATTAATATATGGGAATGACCACATTCCCAT
>SNQJ01S0113361.1:13269-41688 GCA_010110895.2 Picea sitchensis
AATATATGGTGTTACCCTACCTCAAGGTTTTTCTCTATTTCTTGTGTTAATGTTATGGTGAATGGTTTATGGTTTATTCTTGGTTATTTATGAAGTATATTTATAGATCTGGTTTAGGTACTTAACAAAATCACAAATCTGAGTGACACATGGCAACTGCTTGGCTCATGAAACATCATCGAGTGACGCAAGAATTACGTCACTCCGAGATTTTTTCTTCAAGAGTTTTACCACCAGTACTCGCCCAAAGACCTGAAGTCCCGAAGGTCAAAGTCTCGGAGTAGAGGATAGTCGTTGGATTAAAGAGGACATGCATCAGTGGATTGTCAACTCTGGGAAAAAGAAAAGGAAGGATGAATGAGAGTTTAAAAATTGAAATATCCAAAGTCCGCAGACACGAAGGAGATCTTGACTGTTTATTTGAGAGGGACACATGTCATTGAATCATGGACTCTGGGTGAAATTCTCTGGGAGAAAACGAGAACTTGAGAATTGAAACTCCCAGAGCCCAGATTGTGAAATCGATCTTGTCCGTTGGTTTGGAGGAACATGTGTCATCTGATCACTGAGACTAAGGATCATGCATGGATAAAGGAAAGAAGGCAGAACCATGGATTGAAGAGGACAAATGTTAGCAGATCTTCCATTTCGAAAGATGTCGAGTCAACAACAACAAGGCTTGAGAGTTGAAACTCCCGGAGCCCAGATCACAAAAGAAACCTCGGTTGTTGATGGAGGAAGGAGAGATTTGGTCCGTGGACTCGAGAGGACAGATATGAACCGTCCGTTCAAGAGCACCATCAAGATCGTGAGATTGATGGTCATGTTCCATTGCAAGGCCAGAACATGCTCGAGCCTTAATTTTTCATGAGCGGGCTGCAATTGAAACCATGGTTTTTGAAGAAAGGACACATGGAGGCTCGTGGTGAATTGCAGGGAAAAAACCAATTTGGTCTAAACCACCTTTAGACGTGCCTGCAATCGCTTGGTCACATGAATCTCATATCCCAACTAGGTCATATCGTGAATTGGAGCCAGCGCTCAGTAGATAGAAATCGGGAAGTGCCTGTTGGTTAGGCGTTCGGTCACTGTCGGTGGTCACGTGAAGGAAGGGGCTTAGAATCCAAAGATTCCATAGACGACTGACTGTAACTGACAGAGAAGAAAAAGAATCTCGACTGCCAGAGAATCCAAGGAATCTCAGGATATTCTCCACTGATGATGAAGAGATTCATTAACGCCAGAGAAGACGAAGTGTTGCCATGATGATCAAGAGATGACTTGACGTGAGAAATGGATGTAGAATAGAGAAGTAAAGTGATTCTGTTGTGGAGCAATGGAGAAGCAAGGAAGAGCTGCAGTGTACAACTAATAGGGAAGAACCGTGATGTTGTAAAGAGCATGTAGAGGTACTGCGCATGAAGCATGGAGAAGGCACACAAAGAGTATAAAACGTAGAATGAAGAAGAGTTGGCAGTGACTGTTGAGGTTGATTCATGTGGGTAGAAGAATGCGGTGTGTAGGAGATGAAGAGGAGAAGAAGCAAGGAACATACACACATATTTGAGAGAAGAACAGAAAGAGCAGCAGACACGAGGAGAGAGATACTGATGCAGGCAGAGCAGAGCAGTGTAGCAGAACATTGATGAGACTAGTAAGCCATAGATAAATGTTGTATCACTTTGATAAAGTTGTAAAAGGAAAATATTTATATTTAAGGGTGGAAGGGAAGTGCTAGGGAGGACTGGTGTCCTCATATTTTCAAGTGGGTGCTTGAACACAGGGAGTTTTAGCTTCCATCTGGTTGCAGCCAGAAAAACTAGGGTGGCAGGGTGGTGCAAGGGAGAACTATTGTTCTTTGTTATACAAGTCGGTGCCTGTATGATTGGAAGTTGGTGTTGGAACACTTAGGTATTTGGTGCTTCTTTCTAGTGGGTGCTAGAGAAATGATGGAGTTGGTGCTTCCTTCTAGTGGGTGATAGAGAAACTAGAGAGTTGGTGCTCTCAACAAGTTGTAGCTTTCAAAACAAAGGTGGTAGCCTCACAATGAGTTGGTGCTCATAATAATGATAATGTACAAAAAATAAAGATTACTTATCATATCAAGAAGAAGAGATTTTTACCCTTTATGGGTTTCCTCAGGAATTATCTGTCTCTGTATATTTCATGTGTGTGATTGATGTTGAATTTTCTATTGCTTACCTCCCTGCATTATTGTGATTGTCATTGAGTTATCTGTAAAGAGTTTAAAATAAGCATAATTTTTTAAGCACGATAACAACTGATTCACCCCCCCCACTCTCAGTTGTCCAACAATATAATCATAGCATATATGTTTCTTTTCACATTACATGCAAAATAATTGTTTATATGACCATATTTCAAACTTGATTCCATATTTAAATGTGTTGGAAACAAACACTTGCAAGCCCCATTTCTAACATGAATATGAACTCAACACAAAAATGGGTTCAAATAGTACCACTAGTGGTTATATATTGTTTTCTACAGTGAACATCCTGAATCGAAATCTTAACCACAATCCAAAATCGACTATCCATTATATGGGCATAGGTTCAAAACTCAACCCAGACTCATCATAACAAAATCACTTCAATGTTGGTTGTGTAATTTACCAACAACAAAAGATTGTAATTTTTTTTTTAATTCAAACCAAGTCTAACACTTAACAATAATTATGTAGTCGTGGGTTTAACCATAACCCAAAAAAAATACTTTGTGTATATTCAATATGGCCATATGGATTGAACCCAAAACTAAAATCAACATAACATAGAACAATTTGAATTTTGGTTGCATAGAATATTGACTAATTATTATTAACCACAAACCTAGGTCGATGCTTGACCCAAAAAAAACTATAAAAAATGTGGGTTCAATGAACCATCCATGCCCTTTCATAACCCACCATCCATTTAAAAATAAATATCTAGGAAATGGAAAATGAAAATATGAACAAAGTGAAGAATGCATTAAGCAAAGGGTATTAACAAAATATTTATTTTCCTTTGTGAATAGAAACCCTCCAACGTAATTCAAAATACTTCCTTTCAAGAGAGAAAAGTGGGGAGGAGGAGTGTTGGCAAGCAGTGGGTAAACCCGAGGTTAATCATTAATAAACCAACAAAACCATTAGACAATGGACCTTTCGACATCACCTGCAAGCAAGTGAAGTCTCACCCGAGGCATCTAGAGGGGCTGTAGGGACCAAGTTTCTGTAGTGGGGGGAAGGGAGGCATTCAACATGACCATACTAGGTATTATCTATTCATCCACTATGTGCATAGTTTATATTACTTAACCTTTAATTATCATGCAATATACACTATGCATGCCATTACTCCACTTACCATTCATTAATTCATCATTAAATTAAGTGTGTGGGATCATAACAACATATATCAGTGACATATTTAAAATACTAAACATTTACCATCATTGCACAGAAACCAAAAATAGTAAACAGATCTATACTAACCATCCATCACATGTGTCAGAAACATAACACACATAAGAAACACATCAAGACACGAGGTTTTAACGTGGTTCACCCCAAACTGGGATACGCCCACAACGAATGGCTTCTTATTTTATTCATTTTCAATCTCCTTACAGTTGCACACTACACTTACAAAAACATATATCAATTGACATTACCCAAACCTACTTAAATCATTCTGCTGCAGTGTGAGACTAACTCTCGAAAATCTCAGTCATAACTCAAAACCCCTGAACACTTAGCCGATTATTCACTTTTTTTTTATCTTCATTCTCTCCTTATACCCAAAACCCATTACATATTTATAGTATTCCATTAGGGATGATCCCATTACAACATGGCTACAAAGTGGACAAATTGTCCCAAAACTTCCTAAATAACTCTCATTTCTCATGCGCTTACTCATGATAATGCGCTAGATACTTTCCTTATGCGCTGCTCCTTTGCAAAAATGCTACACGATCCACTTCTATGTGATTCCCAAACCTTGCCCAAAAGTGCTTGCTCCAACAGGCTCACAAAACTAACCGATGGCTCATCATGAACCACTTATTCCTATTGCTCTCTCTTTACCGTGAGCTTAGTCGCCAAGAATTCTTGAAATGTTTTCTTTACAGTGGCGACCATTACCTTCACCTATTCTTCTTTCTTTTCTAACTCTTCTGCTACCTATGTGGTTATCAGGCCTTATAACTTCTCGACATTATCCCAGATGGCTTGTTTCACCACTCCTTGTGTAGTTCTGAGCTCTTTTGTTACCGTGTAGGCCTCTTCCTGTAAGAATTCCATCTTCTATGAAAGATCCTATCACTCTTCTCTCATCTAGTTCATTTCAGAGTATAGATTCTTGTTTTCTGCCATTTCTATCATCTTCTCATTTGGTGGCAAGCTGCTCATTGTCTCCTTAAACATTTTTTCTTTCTCATGCGCGACTTGAAGATTCTACCCAATTTCTTATAACTCGACATATTCTATCAACCGAGTCTATAATTTTGTGCTTTCTTCACAAAGTTTAGCACACTCTGCTTTTAAATTCTTGATTCGTATTCACCATATTCTCCTTTTTCTCTCTCTCCCCAGGTGGAGTACTTAGTATTGTGCATGCTTCCAATTATATAATCTTCGAGCATAAGACTTGAATAACTTCACTGATCTTTGACACCTACTCTTCTATTGGAGTATCCACCTCCATTGCTACTTATATAAGTTCCTTGTACACTTGTTCGAATGCATGTTACATCCTCTCTTCCTTTTACACAGTGTCATCCCTTTACATGGTTATTTTGTTGTAGTCAAGATGCAAAGCTATGTTCTTTGTCATGACCTTAACCAACTCATTGGAGGTATTTTCTACATGCAGGTTAAGTTCTTCTGTAATGTTGACCTGCAATCCTTATAACATCTCTATTGGAAACTTTGACAAATATAAGTCAATGTGACTTAGGGCTCATGCCTGCTCCTCCATCTCAATCGATGTAAATTTTATCGCCACCAGCACTATTTGTACTCTCTTTCACTCTCCTACTACTTCTAATGACTAAGAGACTGTAGTCCACAGTTTTTATGTATGTGCGGTGCTTGATATATGTGCATATTATACCTATCGTGCTAGCATGATCCTTGTTGCTTCTAACATATGGCTCAACTCAGCCATATTCTCTTGCATATTTCTAGGCATCTCCTCTTGTTGTTGTGTTGTGTGTTAAAATGCGCCATCTGTAACTTCCTTAACCTGATCACCAATCTTTTCCAGACCCTCCCTTGTAAGTGCTTGTGGATTTGATACCTTCACAACCTTCATCTTCTTTCTCTGTGGCACTAATATTCCTTCGTTGAGATATTTCCTCTTCTCTCTTGGGCATGGTACAATCTTCCCTTTGTCGTTTCTTGGCCCTTCTTCTTATTCCCCGCTTGATATTTCTTTAGTCTCTGGTTGGTGTGTCTCTGGTTGCTCATTCTCTGTTGATGGGATTTTCGAATCTATGTCCCAGTCTTCCATGTTCAGTCCCAGTTCTTCCTTTGTTGTCCTATACTTCATGGTTATCCATTCTTTGCTTGGATCCTTCTTTGATTGAATGTAGATATGGACCAGGATGGTGGAAATATGGCTTGAACAATGCAAATAACTTATATTCTTCTACTATATTTGGTTGTATATGTGGTGTGTCTTGAATACAATACCTAATGGTCTCCTAGTAAATATAAAAAGCAATATTGTTGCCTAATTATCGCTCCTTATGCGAAGTAATATGCCACAAGTTCTGATATCTCGTGACCAATCATTCCTTAACTTTTTCTCCCCAAAATTGCTCATCATATAGCTCCCCCCATGTTGCTAATACAATTAAAATTAATAACCACACGTAGTGAAATTCAATTCCTTTATCTTGTGCCTCTTCACAATTTATTAAGAACCGGTTGAGCAAAAATTTCACCCATCTCATTTTCATTCCCTCAGCTCATTTTCATTCCCTCAATGCACTTCTCAATTGTTGCTATTACTATCACTGGTACTTGTTCCTTCCAACACTTCCTTAACAAATTACAGTCCAATACCTGTGTCGAAAATATCATTGTAGGGTCGCATATGCTCTCTACATCCAAACTGTGATGTCTTATGTGCATATGAAACTTCTCTTTCATGTTCCCTAACAAATCCTTCTCATTCTTATTGTCTAAAAATAACAGTGACAGGTCCTCCCCTTGCGATGGTAGTCTAGTAATGTGCACAATTAGATATGTGTTAAGGGAGACCAACCTATCGATCCATAATTATCCTTCATGCACACAGCTCGATAACATCTTCACGCACGCATTGATCTTTGTGCTCCTTCCAAAATGTGGTATGTTTAATAAATTGGGGATGTCATCTTTCTCCAACCATGTTTCCCATGTTTGTGGCTCTATCACGATCATTTGTTTATTTGAGCTGATGTATTTCTTCAAATACTTGATCAGTGCTAGCTCTAGGAATTTCTTCTTGTCCGTAATATCATGGTATGCATACTTTAAATTCGGTACCAAGCCTACTATATCTTACTCCACGATCACTCCAGGTGGGATTTTTGTCTCCACCAGCAGGTGCTTAGCATCTTTCAACAAAATGAATGGAGTCATTGTATCCTTCCTTGGTGGTATGTAATCTCTTGTAAATATTGTTTCTGATGAGGATACCCCCAGGGTTTCTTCAACTACAGGTACTTCTACTGGTTGACTTTGTTGTTTCCTTGGTGTTGATGTTGATGTTGTTTCTTCCTTGGGTGGTGCCATATCTCTCCACAATAATTTCCCTACGACTAACACATGCAACTCTGCAACACTCTCTCGGCTCTGCAACTCCTCCTTTCTCTTCTCTCTATTCAAAATGTAATCAACCGTAACCTTTCGTTTTCGACCCTTCTCTTGATTTTATAACCCATATGCAGTGGCTAACTTATATTTGTGTCGAAACCTGACATTTAATTCACTAGTTTTTTGCATTTAATATGTGTCTTAACCCTACATTAAATCTGAATCTTATGGCATATCTGGATCGAGATCGGTTAGTCTATTGAAATGTTCATGGTACTTTCCATTTATTACTACACATCTCCACCATTTTGACATGATTTTTCCTCATAAATTCTTTTTCTGATCATGTTTCCTCTTAAATGTTCTTAACTGTTATCTGTGCAATATCCTCTATGTGCAACTTTCTTCCTCCATATGTGCACTATGTTGTATACTTATTGCTTGTCTGTGACATTTTCCTTATTATCCTGTTTACTTTCTAATCTTAACTCCTTTGAATGTTGATTCACTCTTCAACTTTCTAATTCTTCCCTGAACCCTTTTCTTTCTTTTTCCCATTTTGTTTACTTTTTCTTTCATCTTCTACCTACACTATAGTACACTATGGTACACATTCTGTGAATTTTGGACTAGTGCACGAAAGCACATATGTCCCTATATAGTTTCATCCTACTTCTGTTAAACAACCCTTCCATAAGTTCTCCATTCAAATTTTCTAACTGAACAACACCTACTTGTGTGACGAATCTGATCACGTATGGTCCTAACCAATGCATATGGAACTTCCCTAGATGTTGTAGAAACTTACTGTCATAGAGTAATACTAAGTCTTATGTCTGAAACTTCTTCTGCTTGATATGTTTTTCATTTATATATTTCTCGCACACTTTCGAAACTTGCTAATGAAAACTTACAACAAAACAATCATCTTATAACTCCATTAGTTTTGATAGTGTATTTTCCACTGCGCTAGAATCTATAAGCTCAACCATCACAATAATTCACAGACTTGGTACTATGAATTCCATCGGCATAAAAACTTCTTGACCATACGTTAATCTAAATGGAGTCTATATTCTTAGCTTCTTTCTTGTAGTTTGATATTCCCATAATACTATTGGAACCTTCAAGTTTGAGTCATATTGACTTATGTTGCAAACCTTTGTTAGCACATGTTCCAAAATATTATTGAAGGCTTCTACTGTGCCATTTTCCTGAGGATGGTATGGTGTACTCTTCTGATGATGGATATGAAACTCCTTTTTCAATGTTGTAATCATCTTATTCACAAAGTGAGTTCTCTGATCACTCATAAGTATTATGCGGCATCCAAACCTTGTTACAACATTTTCAAAAACAAAATGTGCAGTTGTCTCCGCACTGCAGTCTTTGACTGGGTCTACCTCGACCCATTTGGTTAAGTAGTTTGTTGCAATAATAATGTACCTGGCTCCCAACCTTTTAGTTGGTGGATTAATCAACCTAACAAAGTCCACTACCTATTTTTCTAATGCCCTTAATGTCACTTGTTGAACTAAGGGCATTTCATCTCTCCTTGAAGGCTTCCCAAGTCTCTGAAAAATGTCGCAACTCTGACAAAATTATTTAGCATCTTTATGCAAGGTAGGACACTATAATCCTTCACACATAAGATTCTGAGTTGTTTCCTTTCCTACATAGTGACCTCCTGCAACCCCTTCATGCGCCTCTGACAGTACCATATTTCTTTCATTCTCCGATACGCAATATCGAAAAATACTTTCTATGCCTAATTTGTACAAATTTCCTGCTATCAATTGAAACTTGTTGCCTTTACTACTAGTTTATTCTTCTATGCCATTGTGAAGTCTAATGGGGCTACTCTTGAGCTCAAAAACTAAACTATTTCTTTAAAATAGTCATCCACCATCTGAATTGAAAATAAGTGTGCATCTGGTAAACTGTCATCCAAGTTCCCTGTATCTTCTCCTGACATTATGCACGCTAAATGATCTGGTCCTGAGTTAAAATTTCCTAGTTTCACAATCACCTCAAAGTGATATTCCTGGAATAGTAGTAACCATCTACATATTCTCCCCCCCAACATTGGATTCTTCACTAGGTATATCAACACATAGTGTTCTGTATACATATTGAAGTGAGATCCTAGTAGGTAATGTATGAACTTCTACAAGGCATACACCATTTCTAGAACTTCTCGTTCTGTCGTAGTATAGTTTTTCTCTGTAGATGATAACTTCCTATTGGAGATCTCAATTAGATAGTCTATCTATCCTTCACCTGGTTATGCCAAAAATTATCCTAAATATATAAACGAGGCATCCACATGAAAATGAAATTCCTTTCTCCAGTAAGGAAAAACTAAATTGGTGTGGTGACCATATTTTGTTTCAGTGTATCCAGGCTCTTCTAACATTTTTCATTCCACTGATACTTAACTTCCTCCTTCAGTAACTACTCCATAGGGGTTGTGATCTAC
Source organism: Picea sitchensis (assembly GCA_010110895.2). NCBI lineage: Eukaryota > Viridiplantae > Streptophyta > Pinopsida > Pinales > Pinaceae > Picea > Picea sitchensis. The sequence continues at coordinate 22,560 of SNQJ01S0113361.1, forward strand.
GCATATCCTTTGATGAACTTTATATAATATCTTGTATGACCCAACGTGGACTTCAACTGTCACACTAAAGCTGGTGGCGGTAGATCAACAATCACGACTATCTTTGCAGCGTCCATTAATAATCCTTGTTTACACACCACATGACCCAACAAAATTCCAAAAGGCACACAAAAAATGCATTTATTCAGTTTCAATGAGATTTGGTATTGGATACACTTATCCAACATTAAGAACAAAAGTTCAACATGATCTTTCAATAGACTAAATACTGTCTAGTCATCTAAGTACACTTTTAAGAACTGATGAATGAACTCTTTGAAAGCTGCGACAACTACTTTGGAAAATATCATTGGTGCATTATTCAACCCAAATGGCATAATTGTGTACTCGTAACAACCCCATTCCATCGCAAAGGTAATCTTATATCGGTCTTCTTGCACAATCTTGATCTGGTGGTATTCTGAGAATCCATCCATAAAAGAGTAAGCCTATTGACCCCCTACATTCTCTAATATTTCATCTGTAAAAGGTGTAGGAAAAGGGTCGTGTAACCATGCATCGTTCAAATTTCTCAGATCTATGCATATTCTGATTCCTCCTATATTATTGCATTGAACACCATTGGGTTGATCCACTCTGATTCTTCAACAGGTTCTGTTAGTACTTAAACCTATATTCCCAAATGCTCCTCTAACCCTAAGCCTAGCTTTCCAATCCATAAACCTTTTCAACCCTAATCCTCTCTATCTGATTATTACTTTTCCATGTTTTGTTCACCATCGGTTAGGTTTTCTTTGCTTTGAATTAATTTTATTGTTTTGATAAAACACGTTCAAAGTGGTTACATAGGTTTTATATGGCCACATCATGGATGGATTGGTTTAATTACCTAATCTGCAAGATTCCCTAAATTTGTGAGGTTAGATACTATTTGTTGTGGAAATAGTGTAGTTTCGATAGCGAAGAAATAACATCATTGCAAAAAATGCACAACAAAAACCTGTATATTCCAACAACGCATTTCAAAACTATCGTTCAGGTGCATTGCTAAATTTTTCACTTTATATAATCATTATGAATTTTAGATTGAAGCCTTGTCTCATCAAAGATGGTGGTCTTGTATAACATAATCAAAAAATATCGTGAAGAGTATAAAATGGTTTTGATTGGTACACACAGGGATTTCATTGAAAGTTATGGTCTCGTCCATTTATTCATCATGATTTCATAAATTTATCACATATTTTGTTTTGTTTTTAAATTTGATAGGGGTGATTGTTCTAACATCTTTGCTTGCAAGAAATCCCAATTGTTGCATAACTTCTTTGCAGGACTATTTTCAAACCCTAATTTGAAGAAAGGGAAACCCTTCATTGGTAGAGAGGAACTAGGAATTTTAATTGTAGGTATGGCATGTATCAAAAGTGGTCATCTTCTTTATGTGGAACCAAATGGGATCAAACTTTTGGAGGGTTATACAGAGATTGGAATGAAATTCAAGTAGGAAAAATGGTATGAATTTTGCAGAGATTTTCAAGGACATCGCACTGAAGTCACTATAGATTTTTCTAAGAGTTTTGATGGGTTCCAAGATCAGGTGGGAAATCTCACCATTCAAGTCTCAGAAAATTTAATTTCCCTATCTTTCAGTTTTCCAATTGACAGTGAGAGGTGGTTTAAGAAGGAGATTCCATAAGAAATTTGTGATCAATTCCTCACTGAAGATCATCAACGTCCAGATTGGAGCAAAGGAATTCCTAGTAATTAGCTCAAGGAGTAATGGAAAAATGTATTGAGTGTGGTTAAAAAGTTCATGACATGTGAAGGTAGGTTTGCTACCACCTTTCGTTACCACATGAGATTTCTTCTTCATTTAAATGGGAATAGTAAGATGAAGTTACCTTTCTTCTTGTTGAAAATTCTGACTAAAATGACCAATAATATTGAAACCAATCCAGAGAGTGCTCAGCATAGCCTCTTCCATCAAGGTCTCATCAAAGTACTGGTTATGCAAGAATCGAACAAGACTCAAACTTCATGGTAAACAATTTTAGTTTCATTTGGTTTTAATACATAGGAACAAGGAACTTGAAAATATACCCTTGCAAATAAGACTAGGATTCACAAGGAAATCATAACTATGGAAACTAAGAAATCCTTAGGTACAAAGAAAAGCATGAGAAGTAACAAAATTTCCCAATAGAAATATAAAGGGAAGCAGTCTACAGGTACATCAAGAAAACTTAGAACTCGGTCTACAAACAAATTCGGGCTAAATGAAAAATCCATTTTTTATCCTTCCCTGGAGAATGATAATCCAATCATTATTGATGATGATACTCCTGAGGGTATTTAAATTGATACAGATAAGAAATAAATGGCCATAAAAACACTCAAAAATATTCCCATGAATAAAACCATAGGTGATAGATCAAATAAATAAAGGGTAATTTCTAAAATTGAAATTAAAAAGCAAGATGATGGAACATAGCAGAAATAGAGCCACATCCCTTTTATGTATGAACTATCAAGATCTAGTGTTGAGAGGTCATTATATCCTCCACCTATACTATCATAAGAAAACATTAATGATATTCCTTTCATAGAGGTTGACACACTTAAAAATGTTCCCAACAATCACAGGTTGTACATTGATCTTAATGAACCAGCTATGGAAGAAAATCTTTGGGAAGAAAAGGATGAAACAGGGGAAACATCAAAGGGGAAGAAATATGGAAATTCAAAGAAAAACATTAAGTATCTCATAGAACATAATAAACATCTAGAAAAAACAAAATTCATGGCTATAGAAGAGAATGAAGAAGCTGGTAGAGAAACACAACATTCTCTGTAAGTTTTCTAAGAGGCCAATGAAGAAAAATATTAAATTGTATTGGACTGAGATAGTGCTCAATACTAAGTTGTTTCAGGAGAAGCATAAACATCAAACTCCTTTCCAAGGATGAAGAAAGTCTGGTTTGGTAAAATGAAGACTTCATCAGTTTTGATTCGTGCTACAGAAAAGTTATGCTTTCTGCAACACCCATGTTTTGAATATTGTTAGAAGCACAACAGAAGATATGGAAGTCAGTTTTTTGGTAGGTTCGAAGATCATGATTTTGAATACCAAATCAAGCTGAAGATTATGGAACTACATCCTATACATATTTTTCTCTAGGTTGTTAGTTTGGATCATATTTAGTTCTGGATCAAATTCTATTTTTAGAAGTCAAAGATGTGATCTAAAATAGAGGATCTTGACCTAAAACTTAGGATTCTTGTTTCCATAATTTGATGTAAGTAATTCATGGTTGTTATATTAAATTTGGGTATATCGATGTCTAGTCATAACTGAACTTATCTCAAATCTCTTTTTGTATGTACTCCTTATCTATAAAATGAGAATCAAAAGACAGGGGTAGGGGTTAAGGTTTTTGGGATTGAATAGAAGGGGAAGGTATGGAAAATTTTAAAGAGATATTTAAGCCTACAAAATTTCATACTCAAGGAATCAAACATCATTATGGTCATATTGTCAATCTGTGTATTTTCATTTTTCTTGTCTTATTTGAATGCAATGAAAATTGTTGCAAAGCATTGATTTCTTCTTGATTCATCTTTGATTACAACGATGATTTTCTGTTAATTACCTATTTCTGAAAATTTGCATTTAGATACTTGTTTCAGGTTTAAAATATTATTTTGAACTTGAAAATCTTCTTATCATAAGTAAACCGATCGTTGACTTGTGTTATGTTTTTCCTCTTCTTTTATTCTACATTCAACTGTTTATTTATCTGGTTTATCAGTGTGAATTCCCTTTACTAAATAAAGTATTGTTGATTATTCAAATTTAGTTGAAGTATTGTGACCAGATCTATAACCTCCTAACCTATTCCAACCTCTACAAACCACTTGTTTCATAATTCAAACCAAAACAACCATTGCAATAACTTAGGTTCCCTAGATTTTACCTATAGTAGTCTAGTTCAAACTTTAGGGATAACAGGTTCTATAATTCCAACCTCTAACATTATGTCTATCTCTACTTTTACCTTCTTCTTATGCTTTGGTTTAATTTTATAGGGTCTCTGCTTCACAAGTTTGGCATTGGGTTTTAGCAGAATCTTGATTTCTCCTAACTATCCAATGATTCATTTTAACTCTAAGATCGTCGTTGGAAACAGATCCTAGTATTCACAAAGTAATTCAACAATATTCTCAACTATTTCCTCACTCTAGTAGTCTCCTATGTGCACAAACTTAGGCCTATCCTCTGTACCAATGTTCACTTTGTTCATTCTTAGGGGACTTGCACCTATAGTTGACTCAATCTCTGGTCCTTCTACTACACACTCCCCTTCAGTTTCTGGTATCTGCAAATTCCTTGGGTCTTCATCCTTCTAGTTTTCTTTAGCAACATTATAGCATTACAAGACCTCTTCAACTGTCGTAGTGAATCTAGGCGCACTATACAAAGGTATTGATCCCAACAATTCCTCTGAAAAAATATTATTTTTGTTAACCTACAAGGTTGAGTCAATTAGTGAATTATTTTTCTCAAAATTGAACATTGCCTTGAATTTCTTGGTCAATTCTTCCCAATCTCTTGTCCCTCTTCGCACTTGTTGTTCTATGTACCAATTCTTCGGGACAGTGTCCAGAGTATGCAAAAATAAGTGATTACATTCTTGTTTTGGTAATGATATCTACTGTGCAGTACACTTCGTAACATGATATACTAGACAACCTAATCCACTATACTTCATCATGATACTTTCATTCCATGTCCCGAATCTGACTTGTAATAAACTCTTGCACTGCGTCCAATCTCTTATGCCATATTTGTGCGCAACCCACCATCTCACTAAATTCGCTTTCACTGTGATGTCTAAGGCCAAGAGTCTTTGTTGATCTAGAATATGCATTTCAAACTCATTAATAAAATATTCTATAGGTGTTAGTCCATTATACCTTGGAGGTTCCATTATTTCAGTTCCAATCCATCTCAATGTGTGGGTGATTCGAGCACACTTCCTTGTCAACACTTCATGCAGTCTTTATTTCCAATTCTCTAGAGCCTCTTTTGAGTCTAATGCACATGAACTAATACACCTCCAATTGAGTACACCTTGATTTGTAGGATTCACGTAATCATCCATCCACGCGGTCATATTATACAAATTATCAAGTTATTTTCTCTTGGTTGGTTCTACATACCTTTTTCCTTCAATGGGGTCTAATGGAGCGGTAAGCTTAAAATCTTCCACTTTGAATATTGTATGTCTCTTCTTTAGGTCAATTATAGTCTTATTATTGAATGCCCAATCAAGTCCCAACAATGTTGGATAATTTGTACTGCCATCTACTATGTCGACCACTTCAAAATCAACTACACTGTGCACTCTATCAATATTGGCATTTACTCATGTTAACCTTCCAACTGGGACAACCATATGCTAGTTCACTAGTATCATCTACATAGGAGACCAAATCATATTTGGATGTCCCATCATCTCCCAAGTTTGTCTCAGGATAACATTCACATCAGACCCCAGATGCAAAATTATATTGTCCATTTCATAAGCTCCTATCTACGCACTGAGTCATAACTCCCTATTTGTTTGATTCTTACCATGCACTTGGTTAATTACTCTATGTGCGATGGATTTCTCTTTATCGTGGGCGGAATGGTCAATCATTCCATGCAGACTACTCTACGCAGATTCATCTTTCATTAAATATAAGCAACTTCTTAAGAAACTTTGCAAAGTGCTTACCTTTTTAGCTTGCTTCTCTAAATGGCCATAGACTAGAGGTATATCATACAATGGTGGTTCATTCAAAGTTGATTATATCCATTATGTTCCCATTAATTCTTTTATTGCTTGTTGGTAGCTCTCTTTCTCTTTTCTTGGATCAAAAAATGGTAATGGCTCAGATGCTTTCCTTACCCATTGGTGGATTCTATTCCCTTGATCTATCACGTCCATTATAGTTTTAATTCCTCCACATGTAACTTTTGCTATCTTAGGTTTTTCTTCATGCGTCTCTGTTTCTATCATCTCTATGTGTTGGTTCTCATTTTGGTTCTGGTTCTAATTCAGGTTCCCTCTTGCTTGCCATTTTTCTATCAATTGAGGACAATACTTTGTCGCATATTGGTCCAATGCTCTACAGTACGTGCATGTCATGCACATATGAGGGAATTCACGCTCTAAAGGTCTTGGTTGATTATAGTTATAAAAAATAAATGGCCTTCTTCCTCCTCTACCAAATCCACCTCTTTCGCGGCCTCCTCTGCCTCCTCTGGATCCTTGATTATAACCTCCTCTTGGAGTATTATATTGCATAACTCCTCCTTATGTTGTGAAATGTTCTTCTTGGATTATACAATTATCTACACTGTGTTCTCTCATCAAGTCCAATGCATGGCAGTCCTTCTCTTCGTGTCCGATGGACTTATAGAAATTGCAAAATAAAATCCTCACAATGCTATGATATTTTTGCATCAATGGACAATTATGATGGTGGTGACCCATCGTTCTGCAAATTTCACACCATAACCCTGAAGGATTTGGAGCTCTTGTATTCAAGTATTGTTGGAATGTTGGACACTCATATTTATGATGGCCTTTTGTTTTACAGGTGATACACCATATTCCCTCGTGATTTTCTTTTCCTTTCATAATTTCCTGTAACTGAATAGTCAATGTGACCAACTGTGACTGGACTTGATCCATCCCTGTGTTATTCTCTCCTACAGGGGATGCTTCTAATTTCATCACAATTTCAAGAGTTTCCAACTGCGTCATAATATTTGGTTGCGTCAAAGGGTGGTGTATATGTGGCAATAAACCTGCAATATTAAACCATTATTTTTGTTGTTCATCCATAATCTTTCAATATATTAAACCTTTGGTCATAGTCCCATACTGATTCATTTACTATATGTTTGATCTCCTTTAGCTCTGTAATGCACTGTATCTATGACTTAGGCTTTTATAATTCTTTCAGCAAATCTTGTCTTACCGCTGCCAATGTTCTCGTTTGACCCGTTGGTGTAGTATACTGATATTTCATATACCATAATAGTGTGTGATCTCTTAAATTCGTCACCAACTATGTAATCTTCACATCATTGTCCTGGATATTCTTTACAATCCATATCATGTCACAAATGAACATATGTTGTTCTGGATCTTCTGAATTGGCCCCTTGAAAGAGAGGAATCCTTAAGGTGGGATCCACCCCCACCATCGTATTTTCCATGGTATTATTTCCTGATACCACTAACTCATTCTGACTTGATGTACTACTTCTGTTACTTTTATTACTTCCACTACTTCCTCTACTAACTAGAATTGACAAAACTTCTGATCTTACCTTAGATCTTGGCGATGCACACAGGGTCGTGGGTTCGACGCAGAGTTCGATATGAGTGGGATCCTCTTCTACTAGACTGAGTTGACGAATATTTTCTTATGTGCTCATATTCCCTTCAATATGGAGTATTGAGATAGCTTCTCTTTCCTCAATATCACTGTGTTGTACTTCTCTCTCAGCCACAATCCTCTTCTTATTCGGTCTAAATCTCTTCCCATTGCGCAATATTCCAATCTCTTCATTCGCCACACACTCTTCTTCACTCAAAATCCTCATCCCATACATTCCTCATTCCCTCTTTTCATCCCTTTCTATGCTCAGATCATTCCCTATTTAGCCTCTAGTTCCCCTATGTGCGTGAAGGCGCTTAGCAATAATATTCCATCGTCATAAATATTTTTTCACACAACAACATCTTAATCCATGTATATATTGAATTCAAGTATCTTCTGTGTGGTCCCTTAAATAATTCCCTCTCTGCAACACTATATGAGTGAGTGCAATCTATAGCAAGTTCGGTAACATAACCTCCCAACACACTTTCCAAACAGTAGTCAACAGTGCGTGATGTATTATTACTTACTGCATTAACTTGTCAGATCAATTCAGGAGTCCAATTCCTTGGAAATCCAATTCGATGTCTTCCATTTTGTTCAATAAATATCTGGATCCACTCTGCTAACACATTCAAAAAGTCAATGAAGAAAATTGCATGCAAATCTGTAAAAACATACCTTTTTAGCCATTCTTCAGCATTGATTCTTGGATTATGATTCTGATCTACTGCAAACTCGATCTTCTTAGTATTCCACCATTCTCTGATCTCCTCCTTAGTGGGACTACACATCCCCCTCATTCGCAAATCTTGTTCCTGGAAACATAACCATTTGTTGGTGGACAGTGGGCAGACTTGGGGTTAATCATTAATAAACCAACAAAACCATTAGACACTAACCATTTTGGAATCACCTGCAAGCAAGTGAAGCCTCACACGAGGCATCTAGAGGGGTTGTAGGAACCAAGTTTCTGCAGTGGGGGGAAGTGATGCATTCAACATGACCATATTAGGTATTATCCATTCATCTATTGTGTGCACACTTTGTGTTAATTAACCTTTAATTTTCATGCAATATACCCTACGTGTGACATTACTCCAGTTAACATTCATTCATGCATCATTAACTTAAGTTTGCAGGATCATAACAACATATATCAGTGACATATTCATAATAATAAACATTTACCATCATTGCACAGGAACTACAAACAATAAACAAATCTATACTAACCATCCATCACATGCACCGGAAACATAACAACCGTAAGAAACACATTAATATATAATGTTTTAACGTGGTTTACCCTAAAATGGGCTACGTCCACAACAATTGGATTCTTGTTTTATTCATTCTCGGTCTCCTTACAGTTGCGTGCTACACTTACAAAAAGATATATAAGTTGACATTACCTAAACTTGCCTAATTCGTTCGGTTGCAGTGCGATCCTAACTCCTGAAAACCTCAGTCATAACTCAAAACACCCAAATTCTTATTCAATTCTTTACTTTTTTTCTTTCTTCATTCTCTCCCTCTACCCAAAACCCATTACATATTTATAGTATTTCATCAAGGCTAAGCCCATTACAACATGGTTACAAAGAGGAAAAATTATCCCAAAACATTAGAACTGACTCTCATTTATTGCGCGTTGACTCCTGATAACACACTAGTTGTTTTCCATGTGCGTTGCTCCTTTTCCAAAATGTTGTGTGATCTGCTTCTATGCAATTCCCAAACCTTACCCAAAAATTCCTACTCCAACAAGGAGCCACACACACAATACTAGTAAAAAACTAGAGCCATTGGTAACCAATTGCTTTGCAAAACACATGCAAGAGATGTTCAATAGACTGGCGAGTACATACCTTGCCTAGGAGTTTTTTTTATACCATTGTTTAATGTTGAGATGGTTGTTGCAACTACCTAGACCATATTTTCCCAAAGCTAAGCTCGAGATATCTTCCACAGACCCAATTGAATGAAATAACCAAAACCCAAAACAAAATGAGGTGGCAAAACACGGGACTATGGGAGTTAATGCCCACATCCTTGGTATTCAATGCATGGCCAACCCATCACATTGTCATTCAAAACCAAATACCAAATATTCTTTCCAACTCAACACTTCATACAATTCGTATAAATCTTAAACACATATACCATTTATCATGTTAATTTTTATAGCCTTGTGCCATACTTTATGTCAAACTCATAACTTTGTAAATTAATATAACCTTTAACACATCACCTCAATCATATTCCTTATGATAAGCATATCAGTGCAGAAATCCGATTTGAATGGGTCATATATTATACCTTTGTATATAACATAATCATATACAACATGCCAATCAAATCATATGCCTTGAAAAATTATATCATGTGTTATGCCAAACTCAAAGTTTATACCATTTGCCAACACATTATCACAATGCCAACCTTATATGTGTATATTATTTGAAGAACCATACTTTGTGTTGACATGTATGGATTGTATCTATCTCCATATGAAATATGACATAATCATATGTGTATATACCAAATTCAAAAATCAAACCATGTAACCTATATAAACTATTAAAAGTTTCTATATATATCGAATTTGTAACTCTTTATGCTTTGAGAATATTTTCATCATGAAAGTAATCATAGGAATAGAACCAACCTTTCCAAATGCATTTGATGAATTTCATATTAATGTCACCATACCAATGAGAAGTAAGTAGAGTTACCACCACCTGATGCTTTTGCGAAATTGCCATTATCATGTTCAAATGAAAACAAACATTCGACATCATCCAAACATGTGCAATGATAAACAATAGAACATGAATCGGTATACCATCATTTTGAAACATCATAACTAAAATGACATCCCAACTGATATGAAGATAGTCAAACATGCTAAGGGAAATTGTTATGCTTGAATTAATCATTTAGTATGTTTTCTCTTAGGGGACCCCACCTATTATTGTTTCATAATAAATGTATAGATAGATATTGCAATAATTGGAGGCTAGAATAGTAGGTCACAAAATTTTGAGTCAACCGAATCCAAAACATATACAAATATTTTTAGGACACAGAAGATATTATAGGAAGTTTATCAAGTATTATTCAAACATTACATTTTCAATGGGTAAAATTTTGAAGAACGATGTTGAATTTATTTGTAGTACAGATTCACTAAATCATTTGAAACATAAAAGAGGAAGTTAGTCGAAGAACCAATACTTAGATTCTCTTACTAGACTAATAAGTTAGGGATGATTTTAGGGGCTAAATTTCGCTCTTGAGCTAATTTTCCAAGTTCTTTCCCAAAAAATGATTCGCTATTCTAAAAATGATTCACCGAAATTCTATAGGGTAAAATTATTTTCCTTTAAAAATCACCAAAATTTTATATAAACTATATATAATCCTTAGAAACTTGAATATTTTTACAAAAATATCGCTAAACCTTTTATAGTTGGAATATGAAGGATTAGTAAGATTTGCAAAGGTTTCTACATTTACAAATAAATTTCCATCCTTAAAATCATCCCTGAGTTCCATGTACATGCTGATGCATCTAATATAGCATTTAGGGTTGTTTTGGTGTAACTTTGGGAAGGAGGAGTCAATCATTTGAATGCATGTGCTAGTCAAAATATCAATAAAGATGAAAGAAATTATTCAACTTTGGAAAGAGAAGGGATTGAAATGATATTTTCCCTATAGAAATATAGACATTATTTACCAGCCAATGCGTTTATTTTTTTTATACAAACCACCAAGCATTGAAATATTTCGTTAATAAGCTAATCCATTAAGAGAGAATCTAAAAATGGATTTTATTATTTGAAGAATTTGAAGTGATAGTCAAACTTGGTAAAGAAAATGTAGAACCAGATCATCTATCAAGAGTCAAAATAGGAGAAGAACCTATAGGGATAAATGATGATCTTATAGATGCCCACTTGTTTAAAGTTGAAGTTTCTCCTAAAGAGCTTCCAGAAATTGTTCAATTTCTAGAAGAAGGAAAGGCTTCCCATGACTTACTAGAGAATAAAAATGAATTTCTTGCTATGAAAGATGCACCTTACACATTGATAAATTGTTATAATATTGGGTGATATGTGGTTCTTAGGATATGTGTTTTAGAACATGAAATAGAAATAATAATTGAGGAGCACATTTAGGTCCTAAAGGTGGTCAATTCCGTGAAGATACTACAGCTAGGAAAATTTTACAAGAAGGATTATGGTGGCCCAAATTAAATAAGGATTGTAGAGAAACATTAATAAGTGTGACAAATGTCAAAGGTTTGGTTGAGGATTGAATAAATATGTTATTCCTTTGCATTCAATCGACCCAAGTCTCCTCTTTGAAATTTGGGTCGTTGAATTCGTAGGTTGTTTCCCTAAATGAGGAAAAAGGAGAGGAACCAAGTAGATTATCACAACATTCTTATACCTTACTAAGTGAGTAGAGGTAGAACTAGTCGAAAGTTGTACTAAGGAGGTAGGAACAAATTTATTTATGTGAACATCATCACCATATTTGGTTATCCACTTACACTTATAAATGATCAAGGGACCCATTTTGTGAAAAACACTATAGAAGTATTAATGAAAGGATTCTTGATTGACCATAAAAAGAGTTCCCCTTATCACCCAAAAGAAAATGGAAAAATGGAGTCATTCAACAAATCCCTATCTAAAGGACTCACCAAAATGTGTAATGTTGATAAGGATGATTGGGATGACAAAGTGCCTACTATATATATATAGTTCAAACACCATTTAAATTGGTCTATGTAAAATAGGTAGTTTTTCCACTACACTTTAACAATGATGCCGACAGAGCAACTAATATAATAAAATTCAACTCAACAAAATCCAAGAAATATCAAATACACCAACTTAAAAAACTAGAGGAAGAAATATTGATATTAATCCACCACCAGGAAGTATAGAAACAACAACAAAAGTCTTGGCATGACATATATTTAAGAAAAAAGGAAATGGGCATTGGAGATCTTGTGCTTCTATATTGGCAATGGGATTAAGGGTAAGGTAAGGAAATTGGATATAACATGGCTTGGTAATTACGTGGTTGAATACATAAGGAAAAGTGGAGGAATGCAACTTAGGAAACTCGCTTGGTAATTACGTGGTTGAATACATATGAAAAGTGAGGAATGCAACTCAGGGAAACCAAGGAAAAAGTTGTTGCACAAGGTGGTCAATGGTGTTAGGTTGAAGAGGTGTCATCCCAATTCAAAAAAAAAAAATCTCAATGGTGAAAACCTATTTGGTGAAAGAAAGTCTATGATGTACCAAATAGAAATATTCAAAGAATAAATGACATATATCATTCATATATATCACAAAAACAAATAGAATTGCATGACCAATGGACAATAGGAGAAAAATATTACACCTTTATCGATATGGAAGCAATGTTCACTTTCCTCTTCAAGGGGGAAAGCTCTAATAGATCAGAGATCATATTACAAATTATTTCCAAGATACCTTTTATGATGCTTCAAAAGGTCATGTGTCAACTCTAAAATAGGGTCAGGGAACAACTCCCTCTCCCTCTCCATGGGCTCCCACTCATGTACAAATGTGTGTGTCTTGACCTGTTGTTGTTGATGTTGCTCCTCCTCTTGTCATCGGTGTCTCTAATTCACATAAAAATATTGTTAGGAACATATATATAGATTAAAAAAATTGAAATTATAAAACACACACATATATAAATGACTTATATTTAAAAAAATATAAAAAAGTAACATGTTCGCATAAAATAGAACATATGCCCCACGAATGGTGTTCTATATCAGACAAACAACATCGCCATGAGGTGTTGTTACTAATACACACTAATGCCACATTTCTTGTTGCACCACCATGTGTTTTAGTGGTGTATCCCATAAGAAAAAATACACCATTAAATTGTAAATTAATCATCCTGATGTCATGATCCTTACAACACCAATGTATTTTTATACCTAAAGGCACTGCTAGGTTAAATTGTTTCATCGCAACTTAAGAGGTGTGATGTGTTAATATGAACGCAATGGTGCAACCATGTTATTGTAGCACCAACATTATTTTTTGCGGTGTGTTGGCTTGTATAAAGCATCGGTAACGAGACATTCATTGAAACACCACGACATGCAAAATTGCACAATATTTTCCCAGTAAAGTGCTTTTAACTGCACCGGTTCATTTCGTTAACAAAGATGCACCACAACACTAAAATATATGGTGCGAAAAATCGTCAGTGCACTTTGTTAAATTGAAAGAATTGATGCTCGAGTTTTACTAGAGCACCGATATGATGTCTAGTGGTGCATTGTATTACTAATGCATCGCTAATAGGGCCTTACAAAAAACAAATTGTGATGCTTATTTTTCAAAACATTTTGCGATGCGTACTTTTAGAGTTTACCCATCAATTCTCCGCACTTATTGTAGAATCACCACGTATTGTAGTGATGTGTCTAATAAGTCACACTACTTTGACATATTATTAAAATTTTGGCCCGATGTCATTCTCTTTACAACACCAGTGCCTTTGTTGGAGATATGGGCACTTCTAGGTTAAATTTCTTTATCACAACTGAAGTAGTGTGATGTGATACTATTAACACACCGATGCCACCGTGATATTGGAGCTTTGGCATTTTATTCAACAGTGATTTGTAAATGATAGAGCACCAGGAACGAGATGTCCAATGAGATGCCCCACTATGCTAAGTTGGTCAATATTTGTCCTAGTGCGGCTCTGTAAACAACACCAATGCGTTTGATTAAAATGGTTGACCACTATGTTAAATTTTATGTATAATTTAATTTAGAGCTGCAGTTGATTAAGTGAAATGTACTGGTGTGAGTCAAAGCCAATTTCACATCAGTTGCAGGGCGTTCCAAAGGTTGCACTACTTTATTTTTTAAATTTATCGTGGTGATCTTGCTTGAAAGACATCGGTGTGCACATTTATATTAGATGCACCAAGGGTGGTGCTTACTATCAATATAACATAGGATGCACCACTTTGGGGCGAGATGAAGTGTTCAGGTGCACCACACAGAATTGGAAAAGAAAATTGAAAACAATGCCTAATTTCAAACTAAATTCAAATTTTAATTGGACAAAAATGAAAATAGGAAGGTAATAAACAATTTACTTGGCCTCTTATGTCTCAAGGAGGCATGGTTTCACCATGGAGAGGAAATGAAAATTCATGGTAATTTCCAAAATTTGGAAATATGTGGAATCTACCAATGCAGTTATCCAAGTCATTGTAGAGCAATGGAAACATGACATCTTTGGAAGGAGGGTGAGCATCGGTGCTTGATTGAGAGTTTGGAAGCACAGGATGCACTATAACAATGAAAATTGGTTTGGTGATTTTTTTTATTTACCCTACAACGGTGCACCTGATGATAGAGATGCACACCGATGCATAATGTTCAATGACATGGATGCCCTTTATTCGGTGCGTGTAATTTTTATTATAATGTATGACAGTGCTTTCGAACATTGAAGCACTGATGATTTATTGTTTATGTATGTATCGATGTTTATGTACCTTAAAGGTGCATCGATAAAAAAAACTCTACAAAACCTCTCGTTTCCCGCCTCTGCTAACAACCTCCACTATAAATAGAGAAGGGATAGATTTTTTGAGGATATTCTGTAAAAACATCCACAAGAAGGTGTTCTCCTTGTAGTGTTAACTAGTGTTTTATCCTTTATGCATATACGGGAAACTATATTTGGTGTTAAGAGCACCTTCCAAGTCATGGCTATAATATAAGTTTCCTCCATAGGAACATGTTTCAACATATCCTACCTTTGCTACAACAACACATTTTTTTTGTTGATTTCCTTTCATGTTTTCTCTCTCTCTCTTGAGTTGTCTCTTTGTTTTCTTTTTTCTCCACATTGACCTTTTTCGTAGTGCCATTGTTATCACCTTCATCCTTCAAATTGATATACCTTATAGGAGCAAGGTGAATGTATTCCCTCTTTATAGGAAACTTGGATTTACTTGTTACTTCTTATGCACTTGGATAATTCTAAAGGGCACCACCATCACCATGTACAATGGCCTCTACTCTTATATCAAAAGTTTCATCGATTTTCATCTAAACAAGGAAAACCCACCTCAACTTCTCTATTTTTTTGAGTGCCTATCTGAGATTCATATAGTATTGAGATGTTCTAGGTGATTTTTTCTATAGGAGGTGGAGGATGTATAAATGATACTTGTGCATATGTAGGTGTTATCATACACTTGGATAATTCAACAAGTTTCCACCATCAATAGACATAGTAGCCTCTACTCTCATTTCCACGAGTTCGGTGGCATTTTCATCTAAAAAAGGAGAACCCACCTCATCTTATTTGATTCATTGAGTTCCCTTTTGACATTCGTCTAGTGCAAATATGTTTTAGGTAGTTTCTTGTATAGGAGGTTGTGCCAACTAGGTCAACTGAGTTTTCATCACTACATATAAGGGCCACATAATTTGTAGGCAAATCCTAATTTAATTTATAAATTGTTTTCTCGATCTTTTACATGAGATTGTAGGTCAAAGGTAAGATATTTTCTCAAAGCCAATGTTCTCATAGGATTTATAGTATGTTGAATGGAGCACTTGATATTCAAGGTTTTAGGTTTTCACTTCATTCTTATGATTTTTTTTAGTGGACAACACTAGTGTTATTGTAACGTATTGAATCCCTAGTTGGGTCATGTCACGGCTAAAATGACTCACTAAAAATTTCTGATACTAAATATAAATGCGGAAATAACCAACAAAATGACATTCATACACTTGAATCTGCCTATGCTACTTAAATACATAAATATAATTGCTTAACTATGCATAACAACAATTAAATAGCATACAATGGAATTCAACCATATAAACAAGGATTCAAATGCATCATTCTATACCCAGTAAGAAATAATAACCATATATAATTTCAGAGTAATTTGCATAGCAACCATGCCATCATTTAACATGAATTAACACAACAAAAAAGAACACTTATCTTAAATATATGCAACCTGTTGCAGAGGAAGGACGTTCCTCCCAATTGTAGCCTTGTTTTTCCATCTTTTAACAGCAAGACACCCCCGAGTTAGGACTATGAATCCACGAGATACGAAGGTCCCCCTTTCGGCAGTTAAGCTCTTATTTAATTCCATCCCACCAACACACTTCCCCTCAACCTGCACAACCCAAGGGATGGAATCCCCATTCATTGCTCACAGTCCCCCAGGCCTTTCCACTCCCTTCCAAGGCTTCCAGCACAGGTTGGACATGAATTATACTTTTTGGGGCTTCATGAATTCTACAGTTGCAAAACAAATTTGCTCATCAACCAAAACGAATGCTCCTTGAATGAATTTCAAGCAAATCGTCACTAATAAATAGTCTTTAATATCAATGAGAGAACATACCAATGTAAGTATTATTCCATGTTTCTATTATCTTCCTCTTTAATTCGTTGTATCACAGGCCTCCATGTTTCTTTAATTTTGAATCCTTCATTTATGTTGATGTTTGTAGCATTTAATTCTATTTCAAGGGCCTCACGTGCCTTTATTTTACGATAGTGGCTCATCTTTGCAATAATTTTAGCGCTATCAATAAAAATCAATTGGTCAATGTTTTGTGAAAGCTCAACCAAGGAAGATCACTTGATATGGTTATGTTTTATATCCGCGCAATGTTCTTTGAGTCTAATCTATAGCGATCTCCTTGTCTCTCCAATATAAGTTTTGCCACATGAGCACGGTATTGTGTAAACACCCTTATGATGTTTTGGATCATTGATGCCTTTAACACAATAAATTAAATCTCATCTAACAAAATTCTTTGTTTGTTTACTTTCAATTTGTTGATGATAAAGATAAATGCTACTTGGAAAATAATTACACCTTTGAAATCTAGGAGTGGGTTGAATCACGCTTACCAAATTTGTGGAAAGGATAACTATGGCCAGAGATGGGTAAATCCCTTAGTTGTAGTGTTAGGATGAGTCATATATGCTTGCTTGAGCATAAGTGATTGATATTCATGCCATGAAAGGTAATATTTTTACAAATTTCCCTTCATACGATAATATCATAATCAAGTCTTTAACATTGTAAGTTAGTTGCTTGCTTCTCCCAATAATATGCACATCTCTAGGAACATAATACAACAACAATATGAGTTTGCAATCATGATATTCTTGATAATAAGGAAGTGGGTTGTTTGAATATTCGACGTATATATAGTTAATAAAATATTGTTATACTAATAAATATACATAAGTCTTGCCCGCAGAGGTGTAGATTGATTGGAAAGTGCCGTGTAAATGGAAGGAAATATGTAAAGGAGGTCTCAAGTTCAATTCTCACCCTGATTTACTTGTGCTCCATTCTTGTGGGTTGTTTGGTGCACCTGGAGATTATAGTGGTAGCAGAAAGGTATTGACCCCATGTCACGCGAGTACGAGAATCGCGAGTTGCTAATTCCGCTAGTATATATATATATATATAATATCTTTATCATTGATAGATATACTTTGACATTACTCATATTGATAGGAAAATATAACATACATACTAATAATTATAGCATGTTTGATTTACCTATATTGATATGCTTTATACACAAGTAGTACATTGTTAATAACATCCAAACTCCAACAAGATTGATATGCTTTATGCTCTCTCCAACTAGGTTGGGAATTGGCACACATTTATATGTGAACCCAACCTCGGTTAGGGCCATATGCATTTACATACTTTTCCTATCAAATCTATTATAATTTTTTTGTTAATTAGTTTTAAATAGAATGGGGATATGATATAAACTTGTGTTAGATACTATGTATAATAATATTTAATTGATATGAATTTTTATAAGTGTTGGAACTCATTCAATGGGATTTAGAAAAGAAGAGATATAAAAGAAAAGGTAAAGTTTAAAGTGATTTTAAAAAATGGAAATAAGCCATCAAGGTTTGGTTTAGGTACAAATTTGAGTAAATATGAGGAGATAAGACATAGAAAGATGCTTTGCTAGAGGCATGCGAGGAGATATCAGAAGAAAAAATTATCATAACATAATTTGAGGTATAGAGAAAGAAAGGAATACATTATAGTGAATTTGTACTTTGAGAGGACTTAGATTTTAACTTTAGAAGATCTCCAAAATAAATTTTTTATACAATATTCCACATGATCCATGTATCTCTTTTTATCTTCTCAAAAAAATGTAAGGCAAGAGCATGTGTCTCTTTCTATCTTCTCAAAAAAAATGTAAGGCAAGAGGTTCTAGATGGATTTGGTTTTTGGGTATGCCATAACTTCTTCTAGAACTGAGTAAGCTCTTTGATGAAAAGGGCAATACACTTCTAATCTTCATAAGGAATCTATGAGATCTAAGACTATTCTAATCTCTAAAATTTAGCATCATATCCACCAATAATCTCATATTATGAGAAACAAGCCACAAAAATTCCACGAAAATGAATTGGTAGTCCAATTTAGTATCTTTATTAAAAAGTTTACCTATACACTAACCATGAGGTATGTAATGATTAATCTTTATCCTTAGAGTGAAAATAAACTTAACTTAACAGTGCCAAAGATGAAATAAAATTCCATGAGAGTTGGTTGTTAA
>SNQJ01S0113362.1:0-14132 GCA_010110895.2 Picea sitchensis
TTTTTCTTCCAATCTTTATTTTTCTTTGATTACCACGTCGGACTTCTGCAAAGTCCCTTATTCTAAAAATTTACAGTCCTAAGAAAATATTAAAAAGGAGTACCACCTCTATAAAAACAAAGGGGGATTTACATCCTCGTGAGGTTTCTGTTTCAGTGCTAACAGGTTCAAGAGTCAACATTTTTGGCGACCATACTAGGGAATGAACTAAAATTTGGAATCTGGTTTGGAATGTTTTTGAGAAATATATGGATTTTCCCCAGGCTGACCAGCCCCACCTAGAGATTTGATTAAACAATCAACAAAGAATTTTACATTAGCCATACAATCTGGTAATAATGACGACAATAGAGACCTAAGAAGAATTAGAAAGGTCTTGGCATATCTTAGTCCATGAAGAAGACAGAGAAATCCATCAGAGACAGAGGAGAGATGAGTGACAAGACTGAAGAAACCAAAGGCTAGCTAGAGAAGCACAAGGACAAGGTCGGGATTGAAGTTGGACGAATACAAGGGAACCTTTACCAGAAGTAAAAGAAAGAAACTATGTATTCTGAGAAGTGGAAATCATATTCTGGGAACCTCTCTAGATATGGCAGAAATAAATGAACAATCGTGAGAAGAACCACATGAGGAGAGATAAGGAGGTCGAAGAGATGCTGCAAGAAATCAAGAGAACCTAAGGTTTGGAAATCGAAGAAGAATAAGAGATCCCCTTTGAATCTTCTAGGTGAGAAACATGACCTCCCTATTTGCCCTAAGGGTACCCTGAAGGAATTTTCTAGAGATGGAACAATTGATGCAAAGAGGCACCTTCACTTATTTCTTGATGTTTGTGATTTTCATCATTTTCAGTATGACGATGTCATGGTAAGGTTATTTATGCAAACCTTATAAAGGAGAGTGTATGAATGGTATATGACATTTCCCAACAGATAAATTTGCTCATTTAATGGCCTCAAAGCCATGTTCTTGACTATGTTTGCCCCTCCAATTTCTTATCATACCCTTCTCACTGATTTCACCCAAATTGGTTTGAGGAAAAATGAAAGAATACAATATTTTAATCTATGGTTCAATAAAACATTGAGTAAGATTCCTAAAGATAAAAGACCGAATGATCCATTCATACTCAACTACTATAAGAATGAAATTCCCCTGAATGTAAAATATGCTATTAGAACATCCTAGATGTATACCTTGGAAGAAGCAATGACTAAATCCATTGAGATGGAAGAAATTATGATTGAAACGAGTGTTGACCTTGACATTATACTGGGAAAAGTACAAAGACATATGGGAGGATTAAGTTTTGATAGTCAAGGAGCTTCTAGTTCAATAAAGAACGAAGAATTCAAGCCACTACCAACCCAAAATCAAACAATTAGAGGAGGGTTTTTCAAGGGAACCATACCAGATGTGAAGGTAGACATTGTTGTGAGACAAGAAACAAAGCAAAGAATTGAAATTGCACAAATTAATAGAACTATCAAGCAAATGCAAAATGAGATAACCATACCAAGAAGGGGGGATAATTATGTGGAAAATCCAAGAATGTCAGTCCTAGAGAAAATGAGGAACCATCCCCAAGAAAATAGAGTGAGGTTTGAAAACATGGACAATCTGCAAAGACCAAGAGTTCCTAGGAATCCTACTCCCAATGAAACCGTTTTGGATGATGTATATGATGAGAAAATGGTTGAGCAAGAGAAATACTATTCACCTGATGAAAGTTCCAAAACCGTACAAATGGACAGATGTGAGATGTCCATGTAAATAGATCCAAGAATAAAAATTATTATGAAAAGGAAAACCAAAAAGATAAAGAAAAAATGAATGAGAAAAGGGAAAATGTGAAAATGACAGATAACGTTGGAAGTAAGAAACACCCGATGTCAATATCCACTGATATGACATACAATGTCGTAGAGGACTTAAGTAAATTAAGGATAATTGTTCCTTTTACTGAAGTGGTGAAGATTTCCCAACAAAGGGAAAACATTATGAGATTATTGGACGACTTGTCTGAAAAATTAGAGGTTATTGTCACAATTCTGAAACAAATCCAGAACAAATCAACTGCCAAGCTGAGAGGTAAAATTCCTCCGTTTTATATCTCAATTGAGAATTATGATGTTGCACTTTATAATTGTTTAGTGATGGCGTCTAGGCTCCTACATACCCCACAGGGTCTCTATGCCTGACCTCCCGGTCTTAAGGATCGCTCAAATTCCTTCTGAGACGAAACGGATCCTTGGACTCCCAATGGAATCTATGTGAAAACTCGATCCACAGGTTCTTTCTTCACCCTATCACGGCCTCTGCACGCACCTGTGACTTTTCCCGATCTTAATTTCAGGGTTTTCGGGGTTTCGTCCTTTCCGCTGTCAAGATTTCCTGTACTCTTGATTCCCCGATCACCGATGAGCTCTCTGCCCGGACTTAGCCCCTCCTGGATATGCCCTCTAGTCCATATGACTAGCCTCTTATATGACCGTAGCCATATATCCTTTTCGTCGGGGTTTCGGGCTTTTCAATGCCAAAATGCAATTGCCCTTTGGATCCGCGATCCTCCGATTCCCGACGCGCTCCAACTTCCGCTAGTCCCCTGGGGTAGTCTTTTGGGTCCATACGACCTCCCTCTATATGACCGTAGCCATACCTCCTCATTGGGGTTTCGGACTTTCCAATGTCCAAATACAATTGTCCTCGGGATTCGCGATCCCTTGAATCCCGACACACTTTTCACGCATTAGCCCTCCTGGTTAGGTGCTAGCCCATATGACCCTTATCCCCGTGACCACAATCTTATACCTCGTCGGGGTTTCGGGGTTTCCAATGCCAAAGTTCATATGCCCACGGGATTTCCGATTCCTCGAATCCCGACTCTTTTCTATGCTGAAAGCTGGACCCCACAATGCCGCTTTCCTCCTTGTCGGGGTTTCGGACTTTGCGATTCCGAAATGCCCAAACACCTTGTCACCACGATCCCCGATATCCCGATGACCCCAACCGACGATCAATGACTTCATGTCAGGAATTTCCCCGATGGCTCCAATTGTTTCCACGCATCCTCCTCTGATGGACGGTCGCGATTTCTCCGGGATTTCGAGACTTGTGATGTCCCGATTCTTTCAACCTCAGGAACTCCGATTTCCCGATAGCCAATATACCGACTCACTGTAGATTTCTGACACCTGTCTCCCCAGACAGACGACTCAGATTATATCGGGGTTTTCACTATGGACTTCCTCGATCTCCTATCCATGGGAATGCCGATATCTAGACTCCCGATGCCTCGATCTCCGCCACGTGTCTCCTCTAACGGACGGTCCAGATCTTCCCGGCGTTTCGAGACTTGAAGTGTTTCGACTTTCTTGTCCTCGTGACTCTCGATATGCTGATGGCTGAAGTCCCGATGGTAAACCTTGTGCAGCTCCTATCCAATCTGACGACTGACGGGTATCTTTCTCAAGATCTGACGGCTGACGAGATTTTTCTCCCAGATCTGACGGTGCAGATCGTTTCTCCCGTGTGCTTCTCCTGTGTGCCTTCCTGGATGTGAAAACCAACAGTCCAGATCTTCCTCTTCTTCCGATCTGACAGTTGTTGTGCTCCCTCCTAAGCTTTGCGCACTTTCTTCCCAACCTTGGGAGAAATTTCGAATTTCCAAAGGCCTCAACCTTTGTTTGTTTCCTCCTACGAGCTCTTGTATCTTGAGCTTCGCTGCGCACGTAGAAACGTTGTCCCTCCTGAGCTTTTATCTTCGAATCCTTGAAGGATTCTTCAACTTTTGCACTCCTGCAGAGTCTTCTCATGCACACGCCGGTGATATCTCTTCTAAGCTTCTGCAAACACTTAGACCCCTAAGGGATTTTATCTTTCTTCCCTCTCTCCCACAAATGGAGAAGTATGGATGCCCTCTTAGTTATCCTCTCTGCTCAAGCAACCTCTTGCTGAGTCTGCAGGGTGTTCAACAACCCTATGAAGATCCTTCAGTGGACTCTTCCTTCACACTACAGAACTCAAAGAGTTCTCTTCTCTTTTCTATGCCTGTCTGCACACTAACTCAAATGCCCACCTGGCAGAGTATCCTCTCTTTTCACTCGCTCAATGCCCACTTGGCAGAGCTCTCAGAATCCTCAATGATTTTGTCTCTTCTTCCCGAACTCACAACAGAGTTCTTTCCCTGTGCACTCTTTGCACCTGCTCAATGCCCACCCGGAAGAGCTTCACAGAACTCCTCAGAGCTTCTATCTGAACTCAAAACAGAGTTCCTCCAACTGCACCTTGTGCTTCTGCTCAATGCCCACCTGGCAGAGCTTTGCAGAACTCCTCAGAGCTTCTATCTGCAACTGTGTCTCTCATACACAACCATGCCTCCAAGGTGTTCATCAAACTTGAGGTCTTCTTCCTGAGTTTTTGACTTCAGTTCTTGTGCCGCATCATGCCTTTGTCTGAACCTGTAGAATTCAGAAGTGCAACCTCTGTGCACGGCTCTCAGAACCCGCAATGCTTTGTCACACCCTCCTGGCGTGAAGCCTCAAATACCTTCACCTAACATCCAACTAACTTCTGCAAATGCTACAGTATACATCTACATCATAAATAAAGAACACATATAGACATCCACATAACACAGAATAATGTAGGAAAAACTGCTTTGTTTATATTAAAATGGCAAACACCTGTAATTACAAGGTATTCTCGAGCTCTCTCTGGCTCTACTCTACAACCATTACAACTTCTTACAAAATGAGATATCAAAATCTCTTTTACCTGAGGGGGATCTTCAAGCACTTCCCTCCAACTTACCTACCCTATTCAATTACATTGAATGGGTTGTCTAGTCCATAATCAGATCTAGATCTCAGCCATTACACACATTAAAGGCCGATCTACTCTACCAGCTTAAACATTTAAAGTTACATTGAATTCAGATTTAAATGAGGCTGCACCTCTCTCTTAGTGTGCGATTTGAATTCGTTGGCGTGGCTGGTTGGCTGGCTGGCTGACGTGGAGAGATGCTCCTGCATCATTTAGCTGATATGGGAATGACCAATAATATTATGCCACTAACAGTCATGGAGGCATTGGGCATGAGATTTACTAAATATTACGAAACTAGTGAAAGTATATATGCAATCGATTCTAGACAAGTGCCAACTTATGGAGAAATAAAGGACTTTTATGCTTAGATCACCTAGGCTCCCCGTATTATCACAGTTTTCAATATCAATGTGGTATACCTTCCTACCACATATGGAGTTGTGTTGGGAAGAGATTGGTCATGTATGATTGGGGGATATATAATGAATGATGGAAGTTACACGATGCTGCCAGGCAAAGAAGGAGAAATGATTAAGGTACCCCGTGAACCCAGGAAACCCTTCTCTTTCAAAAATAAGGATAATGAATTAATGGAATATTATATAGATGTTGCGATTGGAAATTATGCTACCCTATATATGGAACACATTGAAATCCTGGAGAAAATTCAGGACACGGAGGATCAAGAGCATCTGTTTGAAGGTTGTTGGAGGATGTCATTCGATGGAGCTTGTTCAAGCTCTAGAAGTGGATTTGGAATTGTCCTTGTAAGTCTAGGTAAGATTATTCACCGAATTTCTATCATACTTAAATTTGCATGTACTAAAAATGAAGTGGAATATGAAGCTTTGATTCAAGGGATGATTCTTGCACAAGAAATGCAGATAGAACATCTAATTGTGACTGGCGACTCTGAGTTGGTAATTAATCAAGTCACCCAGAGGTATAAAATAAAGAAGGAAAGACTCAAGTTATATTTCAAAAGAGTTAACAAATTGATGGAATCTTTCATCTCTTTAAACATTTCTTTCACTCCAAGGGACAAGAATCAAAAGGAAGATTCATTGGCTTTGGTGGCCTCATTGTCAAATATAGATTATATGAAAAGAAAAATGTCTTTTTAGGTAGAAAGCACATTTTGACCTTTTGTATCTGATAACCTGGAATATTTGCAATTTTTTGAGAATGATGAACATTTGGAAATGTTTTTGATAAACAATGATGATGATGAAGATAATCACATATGTATTGTCCTGAAAGATTATATTCAATTTGAGTCTCTTTTTACAAAAAATGATCATTCTAAGAATCTCCTGGAAGCAATTTCACTTCGAAAGGTTCAAGAAACAAGAAAGATCAAAATTGTAATTGACAGTTCCCCACAATATGTCAACTTGGGACTTGATTGCATCATCAAAGAGGTTGATCAATATGTTGCATTGGTTTAAGAATATATTGATGTGTTCTCATGGACCTATGATGATTTGAAAGCTTATGATGAAACAATATTTCAACATATCATTCCTGAGAGAAAAAACAAAGTCGGTCAAGAAAAAAATAAGGATGATAAATCCCAAATTGAAACCTCCGGTAAAGGTTGAATTGAAGAAATTAATATATCCCATTAGACACTCCTATTGGCTTTCAAACCCCGTGATAGTAAGAATGCAGACCGGGGAAATCCAAATGTGTGTGGATTTAAGGGATCTTAACAAAGAAAGTGTAAAATATAACTATCATTTACCTAAAGTGGATTTTCTTATCCAACAAGTCACGAGATCAACTTGTATGTCCATGTTGGATGTTTTTTTTGGATATAATCTAGTCTTGGTTGTCGAGGAAGAGAGAGGAAAGACAACATTCATAACACCTTGGGAGACACATGCATATGCTAGGATTCCTTTTGGTTTGAAGAATGCAGGAGCCACATTTCAAAGGGCCATGGATCATGCTTACAATGGGTTCATAGAGAAATTCATGGCAGACTAGTAAGATGAATTGAAAATGCACTAAAAAACAAGGGGTGATCACATTCACCACTTAAGGAAAGTTTTTGACAGATGTATATTATATGTTGTTTCACTAAATCAAAAGAAATGTTTATTTGTTGTAACTCAAGGAAAACTATTAGGTCATATTGTGTGCAGGGAAGGGATTTATATAGATCTAGAAAGACTCAAAGGTATAAATGAACTCAATGCCCCATCATTTGATAAAGGAGTTCAATCGTTCTTTGGTAAGATCAACTTTGTGCGAAGATTTGTCCATGATTATGCAAGTATTGTGAATCCAATCAATCTATTGTTGAAAAAGTAAAAAAGGTTTGAATGGACAGTGGATACACAAGATGCTTTCAATAATATCAAAAGAGAGATCACCACAACTTCAGTCATGATTATCCCATATTTTTAAAGGTATTTCATCATTTATTCATTCACTACAGAAACGATTGTTGCATTTGTTCTTACTCAGAGGAATACCAAGTGTGATTAAATCTCAATCATTTTCATGAGAAAAACCCTTCACGATTACGAATTTAGGTATTCAGAACTAGAAAAACAAGCCCTGGTTCTTGTGAAAGTAGTGGTGCACTTTCAGACATACATACTAAATTCTCATTAATTGCTTATGTCCCATACTCACCAGTGAATATGCTTTTGAATCAACAATTGAGAGAAGGAAAATGGGCTAACTGGCTAGAAAAAATCCAAGAATATGATATTGAGATTAAACCTTTGAAGGTTGTCAAAGGACATGGTTTATGTAAGATCATCACAAATAGCGATTCTATGGATGGAATGATTTAAATTTCAGTAAGAGAACCATTGGTCAACTCATAATTGTATGGAGACATTGTATTCTATTTGAGGTCTGGGCAGTTTCCAGTTCCCATGAGCCCTAAAGAGAAAAGAATGTTGAAAACAAAGTTAAATAAATGTGTGTTGATTTATCATATATTGTTCAGAAGGAACTATGATGGTGTATTATTGAGATGCTCAGACAAGAGGATTTGTAAATATATCCAAGAATAAAAATGATTCTGAAAAGGAAAACCAAAAAGATAAAGAAAAAACAAATGAGAAAAGGGAAAATGAGAAAATGACAGATAACGTTGGAAGTAAGAAGCAACACTCGATGCCAAGCTCCGCTCAAATGACATACAATGTTGTAGAGGACTTAAGTAAATTAAGGATAACTATTCCTTTTACTGAAGTGGTGAAGATTCCCCAACAAAGGGAAAACATTATGAGATTATTGGATGATCTGTCTGAAAAAGCAGAGGTTGTTCTCCCAAGTCCGAAACAAATCCATAAAAATCAACTACCAAGATGAGAGGTAAAATTCTTCCCTTTTATATTTCAATTGATAAATATGTTGTTGCACTTCATAATTGTTTAGTTGATACGGGAAATACCAATAATATTATTCCATTGGCGTTCATGGAGGCATTGGGCATGAGATTTACTAAATATTACGAGACTGGTGAAAGTATATATGGAATTGATTCTAGAAAAGTGCCATCTTATGGAGAAATCAAGGAATTTTATGCTTGGATCACGGCGGCTCCCCATATTATCATAGTTTTTAATATCATTGTGGTAGGCCTTCCTCCCGCATATGGATTTGCGTTGGGAAGAGATTGGTCATGTATAATCGGGGGACATATAATGAACGATGGAAGTTGCATGATGCTTCCAGACAAAGAAGGAGAAATGATTAAGGTACCCCATGAACACATGAAACCCTTATCTTTAAAAAATAAGGATAATGGATTAATGGAAGACTATATAGATGCTGGGATTGGAAATTATGCTATCCTAGATTGGAACACATTGAAATCCTGGACCAAATTCAAGACACGGAGGATCAAGAGAATTTTTTTGAAGGTTACTGGAGGATGTCATTCAATGGAGCTTTTTCAAGCTCTAGAAGTGGAGTTGGAGTTGTCCTTGTAAGTCCAGGTAAGATTATTTACCCACATGCTATCCGACTTGAATTTGCATGTACTAATAATGAAGAAAAATATGAAGATTTGATTCAGGGGATGATTCTTGCACAACAAATGAAGATAAAACATATACTTGTGACTGGCGAATCCGATTTGGTAATTAATCAAGTCACCCAGAGGTATAAAATAAAGAAGGAAAAACTCAAGTTATATTTCAAAAGAGTTAACAAACGGATGAAATCTTTCATCTCTTTCAACATTTCTTTCATTCCAAGGGACAGAGAATCAAAAGGCAGATTCATTGGCTTTAGCAGCCTCATTGTCAAATCTAGATGATATGAAAAGAAAAATGTATTTTCAGGTAGAAAGAGTATTCTGACTTTCTGTACCTGATAAATTGGAATATTTGCAAGTGTTTGAGAATGATGAACAATTGGAATTTTTTTTGTTGAACGATGATGATGATGAAGATAATCCCATATCTACTATCCTGAAAGATTGTATTCAATTTGAGTCTCCTTTTACAAAAAAATATCATGCTAAGAATCTCCTGTAAGAAATTTCACTTCGAAAGGTTCAAGAAACAATAAAGATCAATATAGGAACTGACAGTTCCCCGGAATATGTCAACCTGGGACTTGATTTCAGCATCGAAGAGGTTGATCAATATGTTTCATTGTTCAAAGAATATCTTGATGTGTTCACATGGATCTTTGATGATTTTAAAGCTTATGATGAAACCGTATTTCAACATATCATTCCTTTGAGAGAAGAAGAAAAGTCGGTCAAGAAAAAAATAACGATAATAAACCCCAAATTGAAACCTCTGGTAAAGGATGAATTGGAGAAATTAATACATCCTATTAGACACTCCTATTGGATTTCAAACCCTGTGATAGTAAGAAAGAAGACCGGGGAAATCCGAATGTGTGTGGATTTCAAGGATCTTAACAAAAAAAGTGTAAAATATAACTATCATTTACCTAACATGGAGTTTCTTATCCAGCAAGTCATGAGATCGTCTTGTATGTCCATGTTGGATGGTTTTTCTGGATATAATCAAGTCTTGGCTGTTGAGGAAGACAGAGAAAAGACAACATTGATAACACGTTGGGAGACATATGCATATGCTAGGATTCATTTTGGTTTGAAGAATGCAAGAGCCACATTTCAAAGGGCCATGGATCATGCTTTCGATGGGTTGATATGGAAATTCATGGTAGACTATCAAGATGACTTGAAAATGCATTAAAAAACAAGGGGTGATCACATTCACCACTTAAGGAAAAAAAATTACACATGCAGATTATATGTTGTTTCACTAAATCAAAAGAAATGTTTATTTGTTGTAACTCAAGGAAAAATATTGGGTCATATTGTGTGCAAGGAATGGATTTATATAGATCCAGAAAGAGTCAAATATATAAATTAACTCAATGCCCCATCATCTAAGAAAGGAGTTTAATCATTCTTTGGTCCCTGATTATGAAAGTATTGTGAAGCCAATCAATCTATTGTTGAAAAGGGACAAAAGGTTTGAATGGATAGCGGATACACAAGATAATTTCAACAATGTCAAAAGAGATATCACCATAGCTCTAGTCCTCATTATCCCATATTTTCAAAGGTATTTCATCATTTATTCGTTCTCTACCAAAACCGTTGTTGCATCTGTTCTTACTCATAGGAATACCAAGGGTGAAGAACTCCCAATTAGTTTCACGAGAAAGACCCTTCACGATTATGAATTGAGGTATTCAGAACTAGAAAAGCAAGCCCTGGTTCTTGTGAAAGCAGTGGCGGACTTTCATACGTACATACTAAATTATCATGTAATTTCTTATGTTCCATCCTCACCATTGAACATGATTTGAAACAATAATTGAGAGAAGGAAAATGGGCCCACTGGCTAGCAAAGATCCAAAAATATGATATTGAAATTAAACCTTTGAAGTTTGTTAAAGGACATGGTTTATGTAAGCTCATCACAAATAGCGATTCTATGGATGAAATGATTTCAATTGCAGTATGAGAAGCATAGGCCGATTCATAATGGTATGGAGCCATTGTATTCTATTTGAGGTTCGGGAATCTTCCAGTTACCATGAGCCCTAAAGAGCAAAGAACATTGAAGATGAAGTCAAATCAATATGTGTTGATTTCTCATATACTGTTCAGAAGGAACTATGATGGTGTATTACTGAGATGTGTTGATGGAAAAAAAGCCCAATAAATAATGAGGGAATTCCATGTAGGGATATGCGGGGGGTAATTTTGTAGCTATGGCCACCGTCCATAAGATAATAAGAGTTGGATTTTATTGGCCATCAATTTTTAGAGACACAGATGCCACAATAAGAAAGTGTGTATCTTGCCAACAATGTTCAGGGAAAATGAAGAGATCTATGATGTTGTTACAACCTATAACTGTAGAACAACCATTCTCCCAATGGGGACTTGATGTTGTTGGGTCAATAAATCCAAAATCAAGCAAGGGACATATGTACATTTTCAACGCTATATATTATTTTACGAAGTGGCCAAAATCAGTGGCATTAAAAAGTGTCAATTTTGAAGAGTTAATCAAGTTCCTCAAAGATAATATTTTGTCAAGATTCAGCGTCCCAGACAAATTTATCATTAATAATGGTTTTATTTTCATCGGTTCAAAATTTACAAAATTCTGTGGAGAATATGGAATTATTATGGGTAAATCATCAAATTATTATTCACAAGGAAATGGTCTTGCAGAATCCATAAATAAGACACACATTCATATTTTGAAGAAACCTATTGACAAGAACCAAAGGAATTGGCACTTAAAGTTGACTGACACGTTGTGGGAGAGAATCACAACTCAAAAATATAACACTGGGATGTCTTTGTATACATTGGTTTAGGGAAAGAAGCAAAAATTCCAATCAGCCTCGAACTCAATGATTTGACTTTTGTCATTAATATAGAATATGTATAAGAGAGTTCATCCATACAAACAAGGATCAACCGGTTGTTGAAATTAGAAGAAGAATGAAGAAAATCCTTGAATAGAACTTATCAGAGACAAAAAAGTGTCAAAATATATTTTGATCATAATGCAACTGTAAAAAAAATTCAAAAGGGACAGTTGGTGTTACTCTGGAACAAATCCAAGGAGAAACCATCGATTCATACAAAGTTTGAAGCACTCTGGATTGGACCATACATCATCGATAAGATCGTGGGTTTTAATTATTATATGCTCAAATACATGAAGGGTAAAAGATTGATGTTTCCCATCAACGAGCAACATTTAAAAGGTTTATTCACCTAAAACTTTCTCATTTTTCTTATACATAAATTTTATTTTTTAGTTTGTATATTCTTTCCTTGATTCCATAGCCCAATGGATGGAATCACCTAGTCATAAATATTATGGATTCTTGACAACCCACAGGGGGTTATCATCCCACAATTGGAGCCAGTTGTTGAGATTAATTCTCGCTTTTGAATTTTGCTTTCCCTTTCTATTTTCCCAACATCCTTTCTCCATTGCATTTACCTATTCTATACATATCCTCATTCCCATTTTCTTTTCTCCCTTCTCTTTTCCCTTTCTAGTTACTATACTTAGTCATTTTTCAAAAAACGGTGGGTTCGCGGGTTGGAAAACTCGCGGGTCTTCACCTCCATCCATGTTCCCATATCATGAGTTTGAATGACCATTTTTTTGTAATATACTTAACCATTCTCACAACCACAGGTTCACAGGTTCAAGTTTTTATCTTCCAAGTTCTACAATATCCATTTTTCACCTAAAGATCGATGATCTACATTATGACCATCGGACCTGTCGCAGATGTCGAGCCCCTAAGAATTTAATTTATCCTATTTCCAGGTATGATCGACCAATATGCAATACTTAACCTATTTTCAATTGTTTGAAACCCCATATTCGTGGGTTCCCGAGTTGGAGGGTTCACAAAAAAACCCAAATTCAAATTGCTCTTGTTTGTCCCCACCATCTTTGTGCTTTGCTCACGGTGTGTCCTTGGTCATTTCTCGCCTGCCACATTGTAGCCTCTAATTGGGCCATGTGGCAGCCTCTCACTGGTCCACATTTCCACCTTCTAGGTCAACACTCCACATCATCACACCACGTCAACGTATAGACTCTATGGACTACCATGTGGGATGATCTGATTGGTCCACGGATCGGTCCAAAAATGCCAAAACCAGGTGACACGTGGTAGCCTCTGGTGATTCCACATCACCATGCTGGCATCAACATCCCATGTGTCATATTCCTTCACCTTCCACGTGTGTTGTATGGATGTTGACATCAGTAGTACAAATGTTGACTCATCCCTTGCTAACTGGGCTAGGTTTACCAAAATTTGACATGGAATATCTTTCAATCCGTAACTCTGTTTGATGAGCCATTTGTGACGTTAAAAATATGGTGACGTGATCTTCGTGGTCATGTCATTTAAACTGAGTTTTGGGAATTTTGAATTTTTCCCCTTTCTCTATCTGTTGAAGCCATTTTGAGTGTCCTGAGTTGCCTTTGTGAGTTATGAGTTGTTCTTAGCCTTCTCTGGATCCTTTTTGGATCACACCTTCCCACTGAGAGATTTTTGGACCACCAAAATATTTCATCAATCAACAGGTAAGTGAGGGAAGAGTCCCCTCAGTTTGTCCTTCTCTATCCACTTTGCCTTGCTTGGATATGTGTCTTTTAAGCCTACTCGAAGATAATCAACATCACCCCTACGTCAAGTCCTCATCCTCCTATCCAGGATGATATTTTCCCGTAACTAATTGAAGTACTCAAGTGAAAAATCATCAACTGAAGGTATTGAAACTTCCTCATCTTGAGCCATGATCATGGGAGGATTAAAAAGTTTCAAGTTTTCAATGTTCACAAGTGAGTAAATCTGCATGTAAGGTGGAATATCCAGAGAAAAATCATCGGTACCACTTTTCTCTAAGATAGTGAAGGGTCCATATCATATGGGCTTGAGTTTCTTGCCTTCAACCTTCAATCTCACCTTGCTGATGTGAAGCCATACCCGGTCTCCAACCTAGAACTGATGATCAGCCTTGTGCTTGTGATGCCAAGATTTATATTATGCTTGACTTTTCTCCAACTCTTCCCTGATTTCCTAGTGTATCTACTGGATCCTCTGGATGAACTTGCGAGCTCTGTCCTCTGTTCATTCTTCATTCATATAAGCATCTCTCCCATACATCAAGTCCAAAGTGACCTTTGGTAGGTACCCAAAATATGTCTCCAAAGGTGAAATCTGAGTGGACGAATGTAAAGCTCAGTTGTAAGCATGTTCTACATAGGGTATATGTTCATCCCATAACTTGG
>SNQJ01S0113363.1:10852-28744 GCA_010110895.2 Picea sitchensis
ACATGTTGGTAGATTTTGTTGAGTATATTATATTGAAATATTTTAAGGATTATGAAACTAAATGTAAAGAATGGGTGATTACATTGTTCCATGCATTGTCAAATATGCATTGTCAAATGACTCATATATTTATGTTTATGTTATGAAACTAATTATCACTTACATAAATAATGTTGCAAAGTATACAATAGTATATTTATGTATAACATCGTCAACAACGAAACAAGAAAAGGTATTACTATAACACTTATATGTGGCGTTAACACATATCAATGCTGTCACAAACATGTGTCATAGTAATACCTTTTCTTGTTTTGTTGGTGGCGATGTTATAGTAGTTATGTTAAACTTATGTTTTATGTTTATAAAATAAATCACCCATATCGACTTATATCTGCATTCATTATAAATGGTTTCACATTACTGTGATACTTCCATCATTTTATTTATTTATTTCAATGGAAGGTTGTCATTTCTAATAAATACCGCATCACATATCTTATCTAGGCTTCTAGAAAATTATATATGCTTATTTTAGGAAAAAGGAAGTTGATGCATTTCTATTTATGTTGTTGTATTAATACTAAGATATCAAATTTTTCGCATATGTTTCTTTTCTTTTCAGAAGACTTTAAGAACAAGGGGTTTAAAGGATGACACGACTTCTATTGTAGTTGACATTATTCCACCTGAACACTCTACTCCTATTTCATTGCCTTCTAAGAAGAAAAATAATCCGAGATCATTTATATTCAGGAAAAGGTTTCAAGCTTCAATGAATAAATTGACCAACAAGTTGTCTACAGTTGGAATTGTTGAAGAAATTTTGGAAGAAGGGTCAACAATGGTTACTAAAAGGTTGGTAGTTGACCTAGAAGTTGAACCAATTGATCCAACGATTGAAGTACAAGATTAAAAAATGAGTCCATATCTAATCTTAGTGATCGAGATGTGATTGTTTATCCAACACTAGTATCATAGGCAGAGGTAGAGGTAGTTTACTAAGAACTAGACCCAACACAACTAAACACAGAATCAATTGTTTAGGCAAGACCAATAACATAAGTCATTTATTTTGTTTCTTAATAAGTTCAATACCTAGCATTATTAGCATACACTACAACAACATACCTAGTAACATATCTAATAGCACCATCAGTAGCATCAGTAGAACCATCAATAGCAAAGGAAAATACATATCTTGTTAGGATGGTGGTAAGGCCATATGTTAGGGCATACATGTCAGAGGTAGTACCAATGGTTCCAACATCTAATCTATCAGTAACATAGCTAGAAGAAATGGTATAAGAATAGATCAAAGCACCTTGATCAAAGACAATAACTAGGGATGCAGTAGTAATAGTTATAGGTCTAGACTAAGCAGTTGATCAGGGTGATTTTTTTGGATAAACAAAACCAATTAAGTTATCTTTATTGACTATAGTGATGTTAGGGTTATTAGCTACAATGATGATGGCGTTATTGTTTGGTTTTGTTGTTATGCTAGTTTAAGTTATAGTTTGGTTTGTTGTTATGCTTTATATAAACAATTTAAACTATTATAATTTGTTTTACCATCATTTAGCATCATTATTTTAGTGAAGTTATAGTATGTTTTTGTTTGTTATGTTAGTTATAGTGAGAAAATTACTATAGAAGATGGATACAATTATTTTAATTGAAAATTCAATGCTTTCATCAGGCTAGTCAATTTGTTTTTTCTTTTATGTTAGGCATGTTAGTTCAAGTTATAATTTTTTTTGTTGGACGATTTTGTTATATTCTTTGTAAACAAAGAAAACTGAGAGTAAATGGCTATAGACATTGTGGAACTATATAGCTATATTATGTGGTGTAGATCCTCATGTCTCCAACATTAAAAATTCACTCTCCAAGATCCAAGAGTTTCTTAGGAAACAATTTACTCACGAAGAAACATGAAATGGGTATGAAAAATGGAGTGTCTTAAGGGTTTCTTACATGTTTCTTATAAGTCACGGGGTTTCCCCAAATACGGTGCCTCAAATTTTGGTTACTAGTGACATAGGACTATAGTCACACTGGCGTTACTCTTCAACAAAGAAATAGTACCTAATGTCAACGTTATTAGGTCAATCATCAAGTTTTTCTTAAGCAATTCAGAGAATGATAGGTCAATGAGAAAGTTACTTTAAAATATGAAAAAAATATTTTAATATTTGTTATCAATAAACATTTTAGTTCTTTCATTAGAGTTCATTGTACATGCACTCTTTAGGGAGTGAAAACTAACATTATCATTCTTCTTGTCCATGGGAGCCAATGTGGTCCTAGGACATTTCTGGTGATTTACTTCAAGAAGTGGTATACGATTGGGTCACTTACATTGGATGTAGCATCTTATATGATTTGCAACTATGGAAGGTACTGATGGTTGAGGAAATCATAGGTGTTCATGTGCCTTCTTTTTGGAAAACCTTGTGGACATGTTTCAATAAAGCTCATTATGGGCTTTTGGGAATAACCAATGCCCCCATTATAATTTTTCATATTCCTTAAATATTGAAATTGACAAGTCAAAAAATACCCCAAATGCTTATTTGTGGTTATGCACCTCTCTACTTCCAATAAAAACATCTTTTTTTTTTTCATTTCATAACAATATAGTGATCAATAGCCTTGTTCAACTCCACAATTTATCACTATTTAATACATTAATATTTGAGATTATGATTTTGTTCTTCACCGCCTTCACCAACCAGTGCGACATCATCATTAAAACTATTGCAATAATGCATTAATGTTGGTGATAATAGTGGTAATAATGTTGACAATTTAGTAGAGTCTATAAATAATGATGTGCCCACCAGAGGAGCCATAAATGAGAAACTGCATGGAATAGAGGGGACGCTCCCTTAACATACATGTATGCATTCACATCATGTTTTCTCCCACTAATATTTGAAATGGTTAATGAAACAAATTTGTTGAGAGAACTTTCCATATAGAACCCTATCAATTTGTTCTCGACATCCTCAACTAGCAATGAATACTACATTATATTCCCTAGAGATTTTGACATTTCTATCTCTCTTTTACTGTCACAAACATACATGGTCATCACTTTCAACCAACAATGATGCATGTTCCAAATGTAGAGAATTATCAGAGAGTTGAATGCATCACTCTCGATGAATGTGGATGAACAATATTTAGGTGAACAACTGGCAATTAAATAAATACACAATGAAATGAAGGAAGGAGAAATTAAGAGATCAACACACCCTATCGCCTAGATCTCTTTGAGGGAATCATACGAAAGAAACCACGAAGGATTACATGTGCGATAGGAAGTCAAAACACATTGGTGAAATGCTTGCAACCATGTCACAATTGTTTATGGCACGACATTCATTGATTTGAACCAGTAGATAGGAATGCCATTTTGATGTGCGTCAAAATCCACAACTGTGTACAAAGGATACCGCCACACATAAGATTTCATGAATACAATCTTACAAATATGCAATTCCAGGATGGACAATAAGGCCACTAGAAACAACCATCTCTTGGATACATATTTCAGAGCAATAACACCCTAGATAAGAATTTCAAGAATTCAAATTATAGAGCAATAACACCTACTTTGTAAATTAGGCCACTAGAAACAAGCAATTCATGAATTTGTTGTACAGAATATAACACCATCCAAGTAAATACACCCCTTGAAAAGTAACACCGACGTAGAAATTATGACCCCTAGAATTAAGCATTCCATGAATAAGCGACAATGTCGGCCCATAAACAAGTTTTCTATAAACAAGATTTTCATGAATTCTTACCATGGAATATAATGTCGGCCCAATAAACAAGTTTGATATAAACAAGATTTTCATAAATTCTTACTATGGAATATAATGTCGGCATGGTAAATAAGGTGAATCTAAATAAAAATAACTTGTATTTGTTTGGGAAAAAAGTAGAACCCATCGCAACAACATTGTTGTGTCCATGCCTAACAACCTGCTCCGCATGTTGTCTCATCATTATCGCTAACATGAATGGCTCCCAATTTAGTAAGAACACAACCACCGAGTCATTGTTTTCCACCCCACACTGGATGTTAATGGAGTCATCCTCATGAATCTAAAACCATGGTTCATCAAGTTGTTTTCTTTGGTTTAGGACATCTCTTTTAGTCAGGGATGCATCTCTCCCCATTGTGAGCGAATTGTCATGGGTTTGTTGTAATCCTAGCATCCGAGCATGCTTATTATGTATCTCAGTTGTATAAACATCAACAAAAAGGAGGGATCCCACCCAATATTTTACACGATCCAATAAGTGGATACGATGAAGCCATCTTTGGTGTGCGACTATACGATTGATGTGACTATGGCAAGGCAAACCCTTTTTTTCCACATGTCAAGACTAGACAGAAATTATGAGAATCAGGTGCGGTCTATTTTGGATCGTTCTAGCTATTAATGTAATTGGCATCCTCTCTTCCTCCTCTCTCTATTAGGACATTTTTATCTTTCAAAGGATATTTAACAAAACATCTTTAATCCTTCAGACTATAAGAACACCATTGCCTGAAAGGGTAAAAGAAATTGTTAAATCTTGACATTGAAATAACACAGCATACAACATGCGTTCATACATAATAGATTAGAAGGACGGAAAAAATATCTAGCTTATAATGCCAACATAATGTGAATAACATAATAAAAATAAATAAATAAATATTGGTTTTCAAATAAACAACAAACCTTCTCTACATGTATCTCTCTATAACGTTGGCATGGCCACCATGACAAACTAAGAGAAATAGGAATGATAATAACTATAATAGCACTATATATAAAGTGAATTTGTGGATAATGCTAAGACTAACAAAGAATAGATATGGCATATATCTAGCTATAATGTTGGTATGACATAAATTACATGCATTACATAAAAAGAGGAAAGTATAACACTAGTAAGTATATATATATAATGCTTGTATCTTGTATTTTCAAACCTATCAACATATATATCTATAACGTCGATATCTCATATTTTTAAACATATCAACATATATTTCTATAACATTACTGTAATGGTGTTGACTTGCATTGGCCACAAAAATATCTGAAGTATACTTACTTGAAAAATTGCAAGAAATGCAAGGGTTGTGCATTCTCTAGATTCTTTGCATTTATGTTGGCATCGTACACAACCCTTGGTTTTTTTGTTTGACACAATAAATGGATCTATTTCCTAGTCTTTATGAATCAATTATCATGTTTTGAAGTGCTCAAGATGTTCAAAGGGAATAACAATAGTTTGAACTTGAAAGTTTCAATGCTAGAATAACTCCCATGTCAAGTCTGTGAAATCAAAGGAACCTTTAGGGAGTTCCTGAGGCATCATCCCATTGAATTTTTTGGGAGTTAACTTAGGTATTTATCCAACAATGAGTACTTTTGCAAGTAAAGCCTATTGCACACATAGTCGATATGCAAGAAGTGATGTTATTTTTAATTATGTCACAGTGATAATTGGAACACTGAAAACTCATATTGGAAAAAAAATAAAAATTATTTGACTTGATAAAACTATTTATCAAATAGGATTGTTATTTAATTATTGTTACTCAAATAGTTTTACTAGTGTGCATACCTGGAGGGATAACCTACACAAAGAAATCATGAAGTTTGTTAGCCTAACAGGTAATCAAAACAAACAAAAAATTGACTGCAAAATGGTTACCTTCAATTTATGTCTCACATGTGAGCTTGATCTTCTTGGTCTCGACATCTCATAAACATTGTCATCATCTTGATTCCAAAAAATCATTGACACCATTGTCCTCTCCATCAACCAACCTAATCTGAATTATTTCCATACCCAATTCCAAGCAATTTGAATTGTTTTCCTTTTCTGAGAGACCTACCTACAGAATGTGTAGTTGAAAACAATCTCCCAACCATATCAAACCACATCCCAGCTGGCACTCGTTGGGGACGAAATTTATCCTCATCCCAAGTCTAGGTAAATACATTATATATTCCCCTTTTGAGCAACTACTTCACATATGGAATATGGTGTCAAATAAAATTCATGTTGTGCAAATGCAATGAGAATCCAAATGTTTAAAATGCACTCCAAAGAAAAAGGTAGAAATTGTACTTATATATACTTACATTAGATGTGATGTCTCAATGTCTTTTCTTTTCAATACGACTAAGGTAGAAAAAGTGTGTGCATTGTTGAAGTTTGTTGCTCGGATAGGTACTTCTACATTGGTTTGGGTCTAACATGTAGAAGTTGCCATTAATACCTCTTAGAACTTTGGAAATTCACTTTAATAATTTAATTATTAAAGTGAATGTCATTTTATAATTAATAGAGGTTAATTTAATGAAATGCCTGAGTTTTTGGCATTAGTGAATTAAATTAATTAAATGAATCTTAGTCATTGATTTCAAGTGAGGTGATATTTAATCTCAACCATTGATCACTTTGGAGATTAGGGTTAGGGCTCATCTCAATATTATAAAAGGCAGTCAATATCATAGGATGAGACACACAAGCAAGGAGTCAGTGATTCATTTGAGAGTGAAGAAGGACTTTCACTCTACAAATTTGGCAAGGGAGAAAAGGATAGCAGCCATAGTACCTTTCAGGAGGTCGTACTAGCAAGGGAGGAGGCCTCAATTGTTTGTTGGAGGGGTCATACGAGTCGTATAGATAGTTGTACAGTAGCCATATGGCGATTGTACAAGCCATGGCAACCCACCGTACAACAGGTTGCAGGTTGTACAGCAGGCCATAGGCCTATTTTACAAGATGTACGAGCTATACAACAAGGTTGTACATGTCATACAGGGAGGTCATACAAGTCGTAGAGTGGCAGCAACAACCATAGGAGTTTTTGGGGCAGATTTGTAGGCAAAGGGTTTCTTGAAGGGAAAATTTGGCAGGTTTGATGTTGGTTGTATTTTCTTCCTTGGGTCATTTTCCTAGTAAGGGAGCTCTTGTATGCTCGGACATTATTTAATGAAAATATGATTTGAAGGGAATAAATTTGTTTTGCATGTGTCATTGTGAGATTGGTTTTTGTTTTTCTTCTGTTATTTGTTTCAGTTAATTATTTCAGCAAGTGTATCAGTGAGCTGCAATTTAATTTTCAACAAGGAAATCACTAGAAAATAATTTATCTAGGGTTGGGATTAGAAAATTAACATAGTATCATAGCTCTAACTCTAAAGGGAAACTGATTTTAGAATATTTTTGAAATTCTATAAATTAGCAGGGTTAATTCCACAACAGTTTGATCAGATCTAGAAATGGAAGCAACTAGTCTCAAGTTTGAAGACCAGTTAGATGGAGCATCTAACTTCCTATATTGGAAAGCAAGGGTTACTTTTCTTTTGAAGGAATGTGACCTTTGGGATATCATGGAGAAGGTTTTCCATACATTGGTAGATGTGGTAGAGAAGCCCGCTCTCAAGAAGAAGGACATCAAATTCCAAAGAGTGATTTTGGATGTCGTGAAGGATCATTTGATCCCTCACGTGGCAAAGAAGAAATTGGCCAAAGAAATGTTCAAGGCTCTAGTGGATTTATTCTAGAGCGATAACTTAAATAGGAAGATGATCTTGAGAAACAACCTCAAATCCATCCAGAAGTCAAGATCTGATAATGTTACCAGCTACTTCATGAGGATCACCAAGACACGTGATCAACTTGTGCCATTTGGGAGAAAGTGGATGACATGGAAATTATTAATGTGGCATTGAATAGGTTCACCAAGCCTTGGGAACCATTTTTCAAGGTGATTTGTGCTTTAGAGAAACTTCCATATAGGCAGAGGCTTTGGGATAATTGCATCCAGGAGGAGACTCGAGAGGAGTCTAAAGCGAGCAAGAAAGAAGATGGAGAGGAGAACCTGGCTCTAGTCGTTCAAGCCAAGGAGAGCAAGGGAAAGGTTTCCAAGGGTAACAATGAGGGTTCAACCTCACATCCATGTAAGAAGAAGGAATTGAGTAAGATCAAGTGTTTCGCATGCCACAAGAATGGGCACTATGTATCATAGTGGCTAGAGAAGAAGAAGTGGCAAGGGAGGATGCAGACAACAACATCAACAAAGACACATCTAGATGAGTTTGCAACAAAGTTTGAGAAGGACTTCTCACGAGTCTCCTACCTCTCTACCAACACCAACACAAGGAGTGCTTGGTACTTGGACAATGATGCATCTCATCATATGACAGAAGCACATGAGATATTCAACGGTATAATGGAGAACAAATCAGGGACCCATGTGGAGCTTGGTGATGGCACCAAGTATGCAATCAAGGGGCAGGGAATTATCATGTTTCATCTTGAGTCAGGAGGTTTGTCGAAGGCTCTGGATGTGTTTTATGTACCATAACTGAAGAAGCATTTTCTCTCAATCTTAGTTATGGTAGATAGGCATTTTGTCATCATATTTAATAAAGGGAAAGTACTCATACATCGAGAGGGAGCTAGCCCTGATACAGTAGTGAGAATTGGGGTCAAAGAGGGAAAATTGTACAGGTTGTAGGGAAAGCATGTTTGGAGCTCCAAGGGGATCTTGGATGGACTGATGTCAGTGGCAGAGGACGAGGAGAAGGAAGCTCTGAATGGAGAATAGAGTTCAGAGACTTCCAGTTCAAGGAGTCAACCTTCAGGTGGGGAGGAGGATTTATCCCCTTCCATCTCTGTCAGGAGACCTAGTTGGTATGAGCTGAAATTGATGTATGCTCAAGAGCAAGTTAAGAATACTAGGAGAACCTTCAGGGAGAGCAGGACTCCGAAGAATTTTCTGAAATTCATGGCACTAATGAGTAACGTCATTGAAAAGGAAGTAGACCAACATGTATGGCAGGATGCCTTGGTGAAGGACAATGTGTGCAACATTGTGTCAGGACCTGAGGGAAAACCAGTTCCAAGTGGCTCTTCGAGAAGTATCTTCCT
The DNA here is from genome assembly GCA_010110895.2 of Picea sitchensis. Taxonomy (NCBI): domain Eukaryota; kingdom Viridiplantae; phylum Streptophyta; class Pinopsida; order Pinales; family Pinaceae; genus Picea; species Picea sitchensis. Next base: position 19,823 of record SNQJ01S0113363.1, read on the forward strand.
CGCTAAGAGGGAGTGTAGAAGTTTGTAGCTCAAACAAGTACTTCTACATTGGTTTGTGTCTAACATGTAGAAGTCATCATTAATACCTCTTAGAACTTTAGAAATTCACTTTAATAATTTAGCTATTAAAGTGAATGTCATTTTATAATTAATAGGGGTTGATTTAATTAAATGCCTAAGTTTTTGGCATTATTGAATTAAATTAATTAAACGAATCTTAGCCATTGATCTCAAGTGAGGTGAAATTTAATCTCAACCATTAATCACTTTAGAGATTAGAGTTAGGGCTCAACTCAAGATTATAAAAGGCAGCCAAGGTGAGAGGAGAAGACACACAAGCAAGGAATCAGTGACTCATTTGAGAGTGGAGAAGGACTTTCACTCTGTAGATTTTTCAAGGGAGAAAAGGACAATAGCTAGAGTATCGTTCAGGAGGTCGTATCAGCAAGGAGGAGGCCTCAATTGTTTGTTGGATGGGTCGTACGGGTCATACAGACAATCGTACAACCCAACACGTGTCATACATCCATATAGTAGTCGTGTGACGATCATACAAGCCACGACAACCCATCGTACAGTAGGTCGCAAACTTGTTTTGCAGGATGTACGAGTTGTGCAGCAAGGTCATATAGGTCGTACATGGGGGTTGTACAAGTCATACAACAATAGGTAGAGGGATTTTTGGTGCAGATTTGCAAGAAAAGGGTTTCTCGGAAGGAAGATTTGTCAAGTTTGTCGTTGGTTGTATTTTCTTTCTTGGGCCATTTTCCAGGTAAGGGAGCCCTTATATACTTGGACATTATTTAATAAAAAACATATTTGAAGGGAAGAAATTTACTCTGCACATGTCATTGTGAGATTGGTTTCTATTTTACTTCTATTGTTTGTTTCAATTAATTATTTCAATAAGTATAAATTATTCAATAAAGTACAATTTAATTTTCAACAAGGAAATCACTAAAAAAAAATTAATTTATCAAGAGTTGGAATTAGATTTTAACATGAACTTGTCTATTATGGTTGTGATTTCTAATATGTCATCTCTAGTGGTTGTAAGCATTATTCAACATGGCTTGCATATGTGAATGTAATGAAGGGATTATAATGATAATTATTCACAAGAAATATCTAATAATCTTATGCAAAATAAGCATCATGGTACAAGTAAGACAAGTAAGGTGAAAATTTGAGAAAGGGGTTTTCATCTTACTTGTGATATAGTTTTTATTTTATTCTATTCGTGGCCTCAATGAAAATGTGAGACGAGGGTTTTCATATCTTACTTGTGATATGGTTTTTATTTTATTAGTGGTCTCAACCTCTGGTCCAAAGTTAGGTAGGAACAGAGGATTCCAAAGTTTGGGGTCCAAGAAATGATGCAAAATGGGTGGCCATTAAGGTATCTAAAATTAATAATATGGCAAAATTTTATTGAGATGATCAAGCATTGACATCAAATTTGAAGAATTGTCAGTTGATTTGACTGTGCCCATTATCAGAAATATGCTTCATTCGCACGTGTACTATCATTTAGAAGCAATGTGATTTTTTTATTTTTTTATTTGGTAGTTTAATGTTCTCATCCATCCATCTCCATTCCCAGTAAAATCAAGTCAATAAACATAAAAAAGGACATCTAAGTACGCAGAAAAGTCAGAAAACAACTCAATAAAAACTAAAAAGACCATCAACTATGAAGAAAAGTTAAAAGAGAAAAGGGAACTGGTCAATCCTTTTTTCTTTCTATTTCCTTAATAATATTTTCTATATTTCTTTAATATAGAAAATGTTTAAAAGTTAAAAAATTGAAGGAAAAATAAATAAATTAAAAACTTTGAATTAATAATCTAATAAAAAATGTTTAGAACAATTTAATAATCTAAATTTTTTAGTATCTGATTATGTAATTGTTGGTGAAATGATAATTTTTCATTACTTTAATTGCATTTTTGAATGTATAAATAGATTAAAGCACTCACTCAAATTATGTAATCTCAATATTTCAAATTTACAATTCAGACAATCCTTCTAAATTTCTAACAAAATTTTGGGCAAAATTGGTTGAAAAAAAAATGAGTTTGGATATCCCTAAAAAATGAGTATTAGTGGCAATCTTGGATCTTCTACACTAATCTACATCAATTGATTATTAAGGATACCATCCATGAATGTGGAGAAGCATCATTTGGATTTTCTTACAAAATTTTTCTTGAAAAAAAATGAACTTTTTATTCAAAAATAAGTTACAAAAATAGCCAACACAAGAAAATTGTTATGGTTAATCAAAACTATAATAAATTTCAATACTTTATTAAAAACTATAAAATTTTCATTTAGTGAACAAAATGATTTAAAAAAAATCAAAATCCAAAACTAAAGGTAATAATCATCAATGCATCATACTAATATAAACATAAAAGAGGATATCTAAGGAGAATATCATGTTGTACTTGGAATCAACCCTTGAGGCAAATCATCTTGTCATTATGGCATTGGGTTATCTATCCTTCATTTTGTGACTCTTGCTTAAAAGCATTAACCTCCTAGTTATCATTTTCATATTTTTTTATTATCCTTGAAAATTATCAATATAAAAGTAAAAAATTATAATGATTCATCCAAAAACATCTCATGGAAAAGGATAAATCACCACAATTTTTTTATTAAATAGCATTCTAAAATAGAACTTGTAACCCCAAAACTCATACTTTTAATTGTTAATTCAACAACCACAAAATAACCCACCATTGTAAAAAAAAATAAAAAAAATCGCCACAATTTTTTTATTAAATAGCATTCCAAAATAGAACTTGTAACCCCAAAACTCATACTTTTAATTGTTAATTCAACAACCACAAAATAACCCACCATTGCAAAAAAAGAAAAGTAAGATATTAAACTCCATTAAATTATTGTACCTAAATGAAGAGATAGTATAAAAAGAATAAGATATTAAACTCCATTGAATTATTGTACCTAAATGAAGAGCTAGTATAAAAAAATATAAAAAAAAGAAATAAGATATTAAATTCCATTAAATTATTGTACATAAATGAAGAGTTAGTATAAAAAGAAAAAGAAAAAAAAGTAAGATATTAAACTTCATTAAATTATTGTATCTAAATGCAGAGCTAGTATATCCTTAGATCAAATGATGATATGAAGGGGGTAGGGTATGTATACATCCACAAGCTTTACCAGTCAAATCGTTGAGCGGAGGGGGTCCCTTATCCCATAAACAATGGGGTCTCATACACCAATTAGGTGTCTGGCTTGGCTGTGACCTTAAAAATGGATTATTATTATTATTATTATTACTAATTCCACAAAATCTATCCACTATAAGAATTAATTTCCAAGTGGCAAAGCCTATACTTTGTTTCATTTTATATTTATAGTGTAAATAAACAACCAAAATAGTACGTAACAAGCCAAACAATATTGAAACATTGGAATTGAAAATGTCTAGACAATGGCTCTCTCTTTATAAGGGACTCTTCTTCATCATGCATGCCAATAACATTTAAATCAATCCTTCTTGTGTGCGAACTTGTTGATGTTTAGAGCATAGCTTGTTTCGACTTTGAAGTACATGGGTTTAACAATGTCAAACTCTTTGCTCTTCATTATCTACCATAAAAAATGGATATTAGGGTCATTTCATTTATTAATATGAATCATGCATCTTGCACAAGGATTGCATCAAGTATTATATTATAGTTGAATCTTTAATATGTGGATTTGTTTGACAATGTCACACTCTTTTCTCTTTATTATTTGAGTATGAGCTTAAGGACCTTAATCGTAAACCCTAGCTGGATTGTCCTCTTTTAGAAAGAACAAGACTTGCATCTAAGAGATTCTAGAGAATCGATGAGTTGAGACGATTGAAACATTGGAATTGAAAATGTCTAGACAATGGCTCTCTCTTTATAAGGGACTCTTCTTCATCATGCATGTGCCAATAACATTTAAATCAATCCTTCTTGTGTGTGAACTCGTTGATGTTTAGAGCATAGCTTGTTTCGACTTTGAAGTACATGGGTTTAAYAATGTCAAACTCTTTGCTCTTCATTATCTACCATAAAAAATGGATATTAGGGTCATTTCATTTATTAATATGAATCATGCATCTTGCACAAGGATTGCATCAAGTATTATATTATAGTTGAATCTTTAATATGTGGATTTGTTTGACAATGTCACACTCTTTTCTCTTTATTATTTGAGTATGAGCTTAAGGACCTTAATCGTAAACCCTAGCTAGATTGTCCTCTTTTGGAGAGAACAAGACTTGCATCTAAGAGATTCTAGAGAATTGATGAGTTGAGACGATTGATGAACTCTTGAAATAGAGTTAGTATGTGAATCATATATGTATGCTTATTTTGATTTGGTTATGCAATATATGTTTAAGTGTGACCATCTTCAAAAGATATTATGCGACAAATCGTGAATGCTAGTTCTAATTAAATTGAGATGTTCAACTTGATTTTGTTATCTAGAGAAATTACAATCTAAACCTTGCATTTAAAGATGTAAAGCTTGACCTTATGTTGAGAGTACTTCCCCTCATTATGGTACCAAGACACAAGGCCTCTCAACAACAGGGCTCGAACCCATTACAACAATATACCTCATTATGAGCTCAACATGTCACTTGCAGGAATTGAACTAATATGCAATTGAGATCAGAAGGGGCGCAACACACGGTAATAGAGTACACACACAGAGAAAACACAAGTAACAGAAGAAGAGATGTGAAAAAAAAAGAAAAATACCATCCATACATTTCCAAGAGAGGAGCGCCCTCTTAATACTATGCAGGGCGACTCTTTCCTCTGCAGCAGTTGCAGTTACAAAAGATGTTGTTGCTTATTATATCTTCCACGCCATGCATACTAGACTGGTGATGGTTGTTTCCACAACAACGGACTGACACAATTGATAAAATAAAACTTATTTAGGAAGCACCCTGCCTAACTAGACTGGAAAGGGTTGTTTACAAAGTGACTAACTGGCCAAAAATAACATACTAATTATTATTCAGCTACACTATGCTCAACCAGAATGGCGAGAGTACTTTACAATAGTAATTAATAACTATGTATTAAATATATCCTACTGGTTGGTGAAGGAGGGTGGACACCCTTCCTAGTGGCCCAATTCCTCCTTGTTTAGATCTGGAAGCATCCCCGCTTCCTCCAACAAATGAGGAAATTTGTATTGCATTCATACCAATGCTTTCTCGAACTGTGTTGGGACCATATCTGAGTGGGAGAGACTGATGATGTTTGCTTATGAATCGATGTGTTTCCCACAAGAGCTACACACAAGCTTCCGTTTAAAAGAACAATGGCATGGGAAATTCATCATGCCTCTGTTTTGCATGCTCTAGTGTAGCTAGTAATGCAATTGCTCCTGAAGATGGCGATGAGCGAAAGTGTGGGTAGAATGTTGAGTTATGTGTTGAAGCTCCCTGGAATAACAATGTGTGTGTCCAATACACCTTATCTGATTAACTGCTCCAACTAAGAAGGGATGCCTCTGTAGATGATTTTTCCCAGCTATACGACATTTGGAAGAATTATGTTTGCATGAAGCTTTCTCAATAATCTATTTGGAAAAAGAGGAACTGCCAGGAAAAGTGTTATAATATGTTGGCACTTGTGTTGGAGTACATAACTGGCTGACTAAGACTACTGGACTATAAACCTACTTTGGAAAAATAAATGTTGGAGACACACAAAGCAAAGATGAAAGCAGAGTAGGGACATAATTCAGAAGTTGGCCAGATTGGTGCGCTATCACAACAACCTCTTGGGGAGCGAGGTAGTATGAAGGGGCACTAGGAAAAGAGGCTTCCAAAATGAGATCAATCGTGTGCTCAATAGAGCAAGACGAGGGTAGTCTCGTGAGTTGGGGGAAGGCATTGTTAACTTCTAGGAGTGGGGGAACCATGTCCTGAGGTGTTAACTTGGTCATAGTGTCTAGTTTAATGGGGAAAACCAAACACGAGGAAACATACTTATTCAGAGTGACTTGTTTAATGATCATTTGTCCAGTCAAAGGCTGTGAGGAGTAGAGGAGGCAAGTACATAGATGCATCCCTCATGTTGCAGGTGGTATTTATGAAATTTAGCATGATAAAAATCATTTTGGGCCTGTTGGTAGGAGAGTCCAAGTAATAGGTCAACACAATCTAAAGGAGAAACATCACACACCATAGTATCCCAAAAAGGTCCTTTAGCAAAGGTGGCACAACACCGAGATACAGTGAGGCGTGAGCCTTCCTTTTGTACCCACCCAATTTGATATGGTTCAAGGTGTGGAGTAGTTGGGGTTGTAGGCGTTGGACCAAGTCCTAGGCGATGAGGTTCTTTTGGCTTTCATTGTCTGGGATGAGAGTAGCCAATTCGTCCTTAATTTAACAATTGTGGGTAAATAGGGGCACGGAATAGGTGTCGTGTTCATTGGCGGTCATCAAAATTAGAGATGGGTCAACTTCTATAGGATTTTCGAGCGAAATGATTTCAGGAGGGTTGGAGGAATCAAACTGGGTGACCTCTGCAAAAGATTTTTGTTGGGGCAAAGGTTTTGAAGAACCCGACAATCGATCAAAGAATGTGAGATGGTCTTGTGGAAGGTACAATAGGGAATTTTTCGGTGTGTGGAGGGTGATACGGGGGAAACCTTTCGAGGGGTGTAGGTGAAGGTAGGGGTAACATGAGAAGGGCAAGTGGTAGAAAGGTTTGATCCAGGTTGGGGTGAGTGGATTCAAGGAGCCACTTTACGCTCGACGACCAAGGCTCAAATAAATGCCTTGTCCAAGGAAGAATTCTCAAACAAATAAACTTCAAGACGAAAAATCATTAAAAAACCAGAATTAAATTTGACAATCAGTACCTCTTCTGAATTGAAAATGTGCAATTGGATGTGCAGTTTGCAAAAGATGTCGATGTATCCCTAGACAGAATGATTGGAAAGTTATCGTAGTTTCAACCATTTTGCGAGGAGGTTCTGGTGATAACCTAGTGGGTAAAATCACTCTCCGAGAGCTTGGCAGATTTCATTCCATGTCGTAATGTGTGGTGTTTGTGTCTCGACCGGGTCGCCTCTGTCCATGACCTAGGAATAATTTTCTAGCTGAGTGTCCCACCAATTTTGTGCAATTCCCTTGAGTTGCAGATCGAATATTTGAAGCTTCATGTCTTTTGTCATCTCAGGACATGTATGGAAGTATGTGGAAACAGTGTAAAGCTAAGAGTCGACATTCTCTCCATTCATTTGGCCCGCAAACTTCGGTAATTGGAAGTGTGTATCGAGTTGCATGGGTGTTGGATCTTTGCATTGTTGTAGACGGAATATATCCTGGACAACCATCGTTAAATATTGAATCCGAGTTGTGCCAGTGAATGTGGAATCCTCTGTAGACGGCTCTCTTCATGGCGGCATAATTTTCATTCACCATAGTTGTCGATCTGTCACTAGATGCTACGTTGAGAATCTTTGAACTCTTGAGCGCACTCAGAAGGCACTTGATACCCTAAAAATGGAATGTGTAGAATGGTGAAAGATGAATGTGCTTGAAGCCCTGAGGAGGGCACACTGGAAGTTCTGAGAAGGACGTCTGGCTCTGAGAAAAAAAAAATTGTCGGATGCCCTCTCTTCTGAATTATGTGGCTGAGCAAAAGTTGACTTGGGTCTAAGATCTGATACCAATTGATCTCCAATTGAGATCAAAAGGGGCACAACACGCAGCAACAGAGTACACACAGAGAGAAAACAAAGCAAGTAACAGAAGAAGAGATGTGAAAAAATTAGAAAAATACCATCCATACATTTTCAAGAGAGGAGTGCCCTCTTAATACTGTGCAGGGCAACTCTTTCCTCTGCAATAATTGCAGTTACAAAAGACATTTATATTTTTTATTCCTACCACTCCTTGCATACTAGATTGGTGATGTTTGTTTCCGCATCAACAAACTGACACAACCGATAAACTAAAACTTATTTAGAAATCGCCCTACCTAATTGGACTAGCGAGGGTTGTTTACAAAGTGACTAACTGACCAAAATTGACAAACAAATTATTATTCAGCTATGATGTTCTCAACTAGACTGCCAAGAGCATATTACAATAGTAATTACTAACTATGTACTAAATATCTCCAACTGGTTGACGAAGAGGCCCTTCCTGGTGACCCATGAACCCAAGGGTGGGGAGGATAATAATCATTCCTCCCAACCACCAGAGCTTATATGAAGTAATAAAGTCCATTTTTATAAGTAACTTATATAACAATAATTAAAATTGTTAGATTGCATTGATAATTCACAACTACCTTGCTATTGACATAAAAAACGATCAACTAAACTTCATTATAATAAAAACATACCTTTTACATAAATTTTATAAAAACATCTATATATTTAAAAAAACAACAGAATCTCTACCTTTTATGAATTTTTAGCTTTACAACCTTCCTCTTCTTCTCACTATTGGCTCTAAAATTCCAACAATACTGGACGACAAAGCAAGCATCACCATTACTGTTGTTGAACTTGTACAACACTTGTACTATTTAGAAGCACTGTGGTTGTTTTATTTTATTTGGTAGGTTAATCTTCTCGTCCATCCATCGTCATCCCAGCAAAATCAATAACTCAATAAAATAAACAACTCTATAAAAACAAGGTTGCAAGGCAGCATATACCTGCCGCTATGCAGGTATAATAAAATAAAACAATAGTTGTATTGAATCCACCGCATGCGTCGAGATGAATAACAAATTCATTTGTTGAATATGGCAGGCAAGCGTCATCTCATTAAATGGCGTTGAAGATCCTTCCGTAGTCGTTGAAGATCCTTACACAACCGCGACTATAAGAGATGAATTTGAACAACAAATCACAATTTAG
>SNQJ01S0113364.1:16474-36117 GCA_010110895.2 Picea sitchensis
TTGGAGCCTGAAGCCATCACTGACACAAGAATTCGCCAACTGATGAATAGATCCATTTCAGAGTATCTCATTAAATGGAGGAAACTATCGGTTGAAGATTCCACTTGGGAAGATGAGTCTTTTATACACAAGCATCCAGAGTTACTCAAGTGTTGCGAACAACACTTGTCTCAAGGGGAGGGGCATGTTAAGCCCTAATATTGGTTCATTACCCCTTAATTGGGGCATATTATATTAGCAATGTAATTTTATTTATGTCAGCTTTAGGCCATTAGTTGTAATTGTACCTCCTAGTCTCCTATATATACCAAGGAGACATTTTCATTTTGAATCATCTTGTACTTGAACATTTAAGTGAGGTAAAAGGGGGTTGCCCCCTCGAAGAGGCTTATTATCTGAAATTATCTCTTTTTCAAGGCAATGAGTACTTTTTCTGAGGTTTTTCTATGCTATATTGATATTTGGTTCTTAACATATACTGTTCCTCAAACCAGTCTAGGCCACCATAGTCCCTTATGCTATATAGAATCTTTCCCCTTGAATTCATGAGGCAAAGAATTATATTTGAGACAGAGAATTTATTGAAGTTGTAAAAATCCTCCAACCTCAAGTTCCCTTTTATCATTGGACCCTTCATTGTCAAAACCAGATCATGCTTATCTAAGGTTCAAGCAAAGCTCAAAGATTTTGGTTTTGCAAAGCTACAGGGAAGAAGATATGGTCCACACAAAATCATATCCAAGAGAAGAATGATGAACAAACAAGCCCTTTATGAGCATGAACAGGTTGAGGGTTTTGATAAGATGTAAAACCTAGAAGTCTATGTCGATATGGAATTAATCTTGTAAACAACTCAAACACAACAAGTGGAGGCAACCCTGCAACAAAGTCGAACACAACAAGCTTCTCAGAAACTAATAGTCAAATCTCCTAATATAAGTGTTTATAGCAAGAGAAGCAGTTCAAATACCATGGGCATCAATAACCAACAAAATTCCCCAAAGAAGATGAACATTACAAAGTCTACACAGATAGTGGATTTAGAAGAGGAAGAGACCAGAGAACAAGTAAATCTAGATATAGTGGAAAGTGGTACCAGCACTGTAGAGGTCGAAAAGGAAAGTAAACTCCAAAGTGAAGGTAGCTCAATAAAATTTAGCAGGAAGAACTATATCTTTGATAAAACATCTAAGGCATTTTTTCAATCTAGAGAAGATTTGACAAAACAGTATGCTGAGAAGGGTAATACAGCTCTGGGTGAGATGAGGGATTTAGTCCTTGAAGTGGAAAAAATTTCCCAACATAAATATTCTCTGTTCACAGTAAGGGATGTTGAAAAGAGGAACTTTAACATTGCAGTTGCAAATGAAGACAAAGTATCTGAGATAAAGATAAGATATGACAACGTCAGTGCCCCAGACAAGGTCAAATTTCACAAACATACTAGTGACATGCTATATTCTGATTACTTGAGTTTAATCTTGAAGAATTCAAAATTTTCATCCTATGCAATGAAATTGGAAGGACATTTGAGGTGAGAAAAATCATCTAGCAAAGCTTGGAAGACTCAGGTAAAGAGGGTGGAATCTAAAGGCCCCAAAGGGTTGAAATCCTCATTGGATGAGAAAGAAAAATTAATTCAAAGTCTGAAGAAGAAATTGAAAATGTCTACTACAGATAATCCACAAACAACAAAATTGGTTTCTCTAGAACAGGAAAATGAAAAACTTCATCAAGAGACATTGGACTACAAGGCTAGAGTGTTGCAACTAGAACGCGAAATGGTGAAATGGTCACAAGAGCAGACATAATTTCTAAACAAGGTTGTAGTTGCAGCTCCTGCTGCAGGAGTTGGGTCAAACACTGAAGGACTTGTCCAGGCTATGTCACAATTTATCTTGAAAGAAGGAGAAATCAAAGGGCTAAAAGGAAGCATAGAGAAATTGAAGCAGGAAATGCAGGCAAAGGATGAAAGAATGGCTCAATTTCAAAAGGAGAATGAAGTCTTGCAAGAAATAATAGACAAATTGAAGATGAGGTTAAGAGGCAAAGGTATGTTGAAAGGGGCCAAGCATATCATCTGGCACTCTATAGCTGTTGAAGCTGCTAATTTTAGAGTATATTTGAATTTCATTAATGACAAAGACATCATAGCCATCACAGCCATAAGAAGGTGTACTATTGTGAATGAAACTTTAGCAAAGAAACCATCAGAATGGGCCCAAAATGCCATAAATCTACTCAACGTTGTTCCTACTACATACCTTCATACTATTGGGGTTAAAGACAAGACTACATTGATTATCTGGGCCAAGAGGGTTATTGCTAAACATAACATGTTTAAATCATTCCAAACCAAGGAAACACAAATGGAATAAGGTGTACATGAGTTCAAATATTTGTGCGAATAATTTTTTATCAATGGACTTCCACCATTTTGGGATGGCAAGGGAAAGTTGTATGATCAGGAATAATACAATGCTTGTTTGAATCAGTGCATAATGGATCATTCCAAGTTCGAAACCATGGGGGGGAATTTTAAAGGAGCTACATTATTGGAGCATCTGATTACATTCTTTGAAATTTTGAATCAATTCAAAGTACTCAAGCCTGAAATACTAGTCATGTCATATGCTTCTTTTATTGAATTGGAAATTCTGATTAAGGAAATGATAGATTATGATATTCCTTATGACTTGCAATGGAAGGAGATAGTACGGCAGGGTAAGACAAAATGAAGTTTCCAGGGTCCAATAAATGATATCCTGATGTCACCAAAGATGGTAGGTCACGTGGAAGACCAGACCAGAACAAGTGGCAAAGAATGGAACTGAAGCACCGAAGGAGCCAGAAAATGGGATCAAGAAATGTTTTCCTGCTGAATCATTGTAATTTGTTTCAAAAATGGAAATTTTCCTCGTAATCATTGTAATCATTTTCAAAACCAAAACGTTTCTTTTGAATCATTGTAATTGGTTTAAAAACTGAAATGTTTCATTTTAATCATTGTAGTCGATTTTAAACTGAAGGAACTCAGCTTGTATAAATATTAGGAGTTCCAAATGTATTAGGGGTTGGAAGAAGTGCAAGGGCATTATCTTAGTTATTTGGAACTTGAATGTAATTTTATGAAGCTGAATAGAATACACATGCAGATGTCCTAGTTTTTCCATGAAAATATTCTAATGGTGGTGGTATGAGTTTTGTCTTCTTTCTTTGTATGTATTTCTTGTATGCTTAAATTCCATTTTCACGGTCTTCTGTTTAAATTGGATAGTTAAAGGTCCATAATTCTTCTTTTGATGCTCTTGGCTTAATCAATTTAATCTGTGTTAATTTCTTCCTAACCAAGTCAAAATTCATTTATTTAATTATATGATACAGTTATACGTTTTTCCTTTATTCTTACACTCTGCAAATTTACAATTTATAACTCGAATTTATCGCCTCATTTAGCCTTAATCCTATGGATATTTGTACTGACCATTCAATGCTTCCATTCTCTTTCAGAAGTTTGACTCCATAGCCCTAAGTGTCCCTCCCCTTCCTTGCCAGCAAACTTATAAAAAACCATTCAAAGAAACAAAACCAAGCTAGTGATTTGTTAAAGAAAACACATCTATTAAAGACCACGTGACAGAAAAGATCCCTCTCTGAGCTAAGAAGGCTAGTACCCAACTCTAAAGTGGTTCATAGGTTACCTTTGTTGTTTGTTTTATCATTCGAACAAATTTACAGAGTGCTAACAGAAACAATTGTTATATATATGTTTATTTTCAAGATATGTTTCACGTCAGGTATTAGGTTTTAATGTGCAGGTCCTCACTTGCGGCCCCCTTCACACCGTCAGTCATGGGATCCCTTGGATCCTCTAGTTATATATTCCAAACTGGCATACAATTCAACCCTCTTCTCACAATTTTATTTCCCAATCATACCCCTTGAAAAATATCCTTAGGTTCCCCACAACACTCTCTACAATACCATCACCTCCATTGCACTTAGGTACCATCATCTGGTATCTCTCTCACCTCCATTATTTTTCCCACATATATTTACCCTTGGCATTTTGACACTCATATTATTCTACCCATTAGGCTCGCGAATCCTGGTAATGTTACACCCCAACGCAAGAACATCATACTTCATCCTCATCATCCTTCTAACCACTACATTATGGACTCCCACGTTATGATTTTTGGTTACATTAATTGCACCCCAGTGATGCATCCCCCCTCCCCTTCTGGGGTTCTACGAATCTTCAGTCTCTGTATCATTCCAATTGTTGCGTCAAATTGACTCTTAGGGATCCTGATTGAACCAAGATCAATTATACACAGGCCCCCTTTCCTCCTTTGGCACAAGTCCTATGATACCCTCACCTTCTGTTTCTACGCGCTCTAAGCACTTCTCAATTTATGGGCGCTAGCTCCTCTTCACTATCCTATTCTTCCATACGTCCCTAGGATGTGACCTTGTGCTAATGCATGATTTCGGGCATGGGAAAGAGTGGTTTTAGTCCAACCCACTTTTCACCCCGCAATCCTCCTCCAGCTACCACGTATCCCCTTATCAAAATCATGGTTCCAATTGCAGCCCGCTCCAGGAATATTATCCTCTGTGCAATTCCTAGCTCCGCAATCCTTCTCATCCATCGATATCATGATCTTGGTGATAATGTCTGAATTGATGCTTCATATATGTGCCCTTTCGACCTACAGACCAAATCTACTCCCCCTGGATCAATGGTTGTGATCATTTTTCAACTCCGAACTTCGGGAGTTTCAAATCTGAACTCTGCTTGCCTTTATATGGTAATATCCCGGAGTGGAATATCTGTTGACACCTATCTCCCCAATCAATAGTTGTGCTCCTACTACAGGACTTTGGCCTCCTCGACCAGATCAAGGGTCCTACGACTCCTTCCTTGATCAACGACCAAGATTTCCTCTGGGTCCTCAGACCTTCTCTCCTCCACTTTCTTTCGGAGTTCGGGATCTAGCGTCATGTGTCCTTATTCACATCAATAGCTCTCATCGTTTCCGAGACTCTATATTTCATTGATTTCAAATCTCAAACAGCCACAAGTCTGTGGAGTGAATCTTCCTAGAGTTCACGATCTGGTGACACATGTCCAACCCAAATCAATGGTTTTCGTTCACTTTGGTTGTTCGGGTTTCGGTGCTTCGTCTCTTCAGCTTCCTGGCTTTTCGGCTCTTTAGCTTCCTGGTGCTTCGGCTCTTCGGCTTCCCGGTGCTTCACTCTTTCTGGATCTCCAGATTCATTGACATGTATCCCCTCTAGATCCAACGGTCTAGAATCTCCTTTCACAAATCAAGATTTCATGATTTGCGACCTCCAAGTCACAACTTCCTTCACATTCCCGAATTTCAAAATATCGATATTTCGGAGCACAAATCAATTGCTCAGATCCTCCGAGATCTGACGGTTCCTATGAAATCATTAACTCGGGCCTCGCGAGTTCCCACAATTCTCCCTTTGAATTCTCCGATGTACATTCAACAAAACGTTGATCGCTCACCACATGTCCCTTATGATGGATGTTCCTTATTATTTCGGGACTTCACATTTCGTGAAGTCGAAATACTTCTCTCCCTAGATCTTCCAATCCCTGAAATTTTGATATTCTCCCTAGACATACAACAGTCCAGATCTCTCCTTGATCAACGACTGGGATATTTTCCCGAGTGTGTGTTTCGTAAGTTCTTGTAAATTTTCCCTTTGGCTCCCCTAAGTCACGAGTCAGCGAAATGTTGATCTGCTGCCACCTGTCCTCTAATGATGGACTGTCCTTATGACTTTGGGACGATGGATGGTTCTGATGATTTCAGGACTTGGCATTTCGCGATGTCCACTCTCTTGTGCAACTCTAAAGGGTTAAACCTCATGCACATTCCTCTAGATCCAATGACTGTTGGTCCAGGCACTTAGATCTAACAGTCTAGATCTGATATTATTTTGCGCACTCTTCTGGGTGTCTGGAAGTGAGATTCAACAACCCATATCCCTTCCTCTACAGCTAATTTGACGGTTGTCGACTCTCCTCCTCCTGAGCTTTCAATTTCTTCCTGCCCTAGAAGATTTCTAAAGTTTCAAAGGTTTTGACCTTTGATTCCTCTGCGAGCCTTGCAACTTTGGGTCTCGCCTACATTTTGTAAATGTTATCTCTCCTAAGCTTACTTCAATGCTCAAATGTCTAAGAGGCTCGGCCCTTGTCTTTCCCTTCAAATGGAAATTCGGTTCCCTCCTCGTAACCTCCTGCTTAAGAACACTTTGTTGATCTTACAGAGTATTGAGCAACTCTGTAAGTGTCTTCCTCCAACACTTCTCTTATCTTTGAACTCGAAATAGAGTTTTTCTCATGCACTCCTTGCACTTTCTCAATGCCCACCTGGTAGAGCTCTACATAACCTTCAATAGTTCTTTCTCTCTCTGTGCCTTCTCTTCATAGTCTTTCCTCTAGAGTATTCAGTAACTCTAAGGCTTCTCTTGAGTCTGCAAAATATCCTAGTGTGATCTCCTGGAACGTTCTCCTCTGAACTCAACAGAGAGATTCAGATGCGCACTCTTTGCATTGGATACAGAACTTCCAACATTTTGTTGTGCACTCCTTGCACAGCCTAAAGAACCTAGAATGATATTTCAAACTCACACAGAGATAGAGAAATCTATATTTCTACTATAAATGAAACTTATCATACATCTACAACATTCATTCATGAAATAGATCAACACAAATACATAAACACACTATATGTAGGAAAAAATGATTTTCTATTATCTTTGTGTGTCTATACAGATGTTTACAAAACTGGACTATAACAAATTCCTAGTACTCTCAAGCTCTCTCTCAGAACTTCTAAGACCTCCTCAAGCCTCCTACGACTCTCTCTATTCTTCTTAATTACAAATCGAGGGCTCTACGAGATTATCCTCTCCATCGCCTCAGTGTTATCGCTATCTCAGTTATGGCACCATACTTCTATGACTACATTCCATAAATGAGTTTCCATACCTAACTATGATCTGGACCTGCTATAGGTAACCATTTAAGGAAACCCCAACCACTACCTATACAAAGGCATGGCCTGGCATTTATAGCCTTACACCACAATAATTTGTATAAGATTATTTCAAATTTTAAAATGGGAGGGTCAGTGCCTCTCCCTTTCTCCATTACGCGTTTGTGTGCTGGCACGTTTTTTGAGGTGGAGCGATGCTCCTGCATCACCCCGCATTATCATTAACCCACCATATCATCCAATATCAATTTCCCATCTGCAATGTCATCCTCCATTCACCTACCTAGTACAGAAAATAAACAGTGGGTCCCCCACCCTCCACCAGTATCTACTTTCTCCTTATACATGCCAAGCCATTCTTCATTCGGGCACCTGTTTTTGTACATGTACTTTCAACCCCATTATTTATTCATTTGGTAATTGTAAAAATCACGTTTTACATTTTAGCAAGTACAATAGATTTTGGCCATCACACCCAATGGTGTTTTTCCCTTGGCACATCACAACCCCTGTTACCCTTGGTTGGGGCATCTCACTTCCTTGACACCATCTGCAAGCCATTTCTATCCAAGACAAAATTTTGACCACCACTAGACCTTTGTGTCCCATATCACTCTATATTTTGACCTATCCTACATTCTCTTGCAGTCTCACCCCTTGAGCATAGTTTTCCCATATCTGGCCATCCCCTTGACACTAGATAGTATATTACAGTTGTTTCCATCCATCAATACCCACCAACCAAGGGCTTTTCTGAAATCCCATATACTCCAAACATCGCTCATGATTATCACCCCATTTACTGGTACCAATACATTTTCTAACACCATGTTGATCAACCATATATCCAGAAGCCCTTTGCGTCTTATCGTTGCATCACCTTTTGTGTCAACATCAACAAATTTCCAAAAAAGTGACAGTATCTTGGCTATCATTCCATTGACAATTAGTAGCCTCTCATGACACAGAGAGAGTCCTAATTTCTCTTTGATGTTGTTGATCCCCATGATATTCGACTCCAAAACAATCTCAAGTTACGATGGATATTACTTTGCGACCATTGCAATTTTCAGTAGTGGATGAATACTTATGAATTTGATTAGGCCATCAATGCCTCTGAGTCCTTCATTACTCGATTTAGAGCCATTTCGCCATTGAAATCATCACTTATTGTTTTTAATGCCCCTAAAGGAACTGCAAATATCTACTTTGTCAGTAAGTTTAGTTACTTCTATCTCTTTATGGTTTCATGATACTAGCATGGGGCATGCTCACCTCCTTTGTACAAACACTTTATGTTTTCCTCTTCTTCGATGGATGGCTCTCACAACTTTTCACATTCAAGTTTTCTCACTTTCTACACAATGTCATCATCACCAAAATAAAATATGATGTATTTCGGCTATCCATATGCTCCTAAACTCACACATCAGGGGAAATCAATTATCACTGGAAAATGGCTCACCACAAATACAAACAATGGATGAATAAATAGTTCACACAAACACAACATACTACCAATATTAATGGAAGGATTACACTCAGTCTGGAAAGAAAATCATAAAACTATATAAAGGTTGTTCTGGAAATACGTGCACATTCAGTGAAAGTAGCATGTGCACATCAACACGGTATGACATGGTGTATGATGTACACAATGCGTAGAGTGTGCGACTGATAGTCGAAAGACTCGTGTAGATGTAGAAAAGGTTCATTGATGAGTTTGTTCAGGACTCAACCACTTTTGGGATGAAGGAGATCTCCCCCATACCTAAAATCACCCCCAAATTTCTCCTTGGGATCACTAAAAAGGATGGGAGGTACCTCCAAGGGTCTCCCATTCACATTTGGAACTAGTTAAGAAAATTCTTGCCAACCTCCTATAAATAAAGAGCCTTTGTATGAAAAAAAGAAGAAGCATTTGGGTATTGTTATGTTGCTTATTTTTAGCTTTGGGAACCCATATTCTTCTTAGAAAGATTTTGGCATCCATAGCAAGTGTTGGGACTCTCTCCTCTTGAGTACTTCATCACTCTTTTCTTCACATTTTCCCTTTGTTAGCCATTGATAATAGAAACAAGACTTTGTACTTGGGGACTCAAGAGCCTTCCCAAGTAGGAAGAGGGGACTCATAAGTTGCCATATTTCTCCAAGGAGTATCAATTCAAAGAACAATTTACTTGGTATACATCTCTTGTGTTTTATTTGTGCATTCATTTGAAGTTATTGTTTAATTAGTTTAGATTTATTTCATATTTGTTTATCTTTTGTTTCTTTATGTTATTTGCGCCACTAACTAACTAACTCTTTGTTGTTATTTCTCGATAGCCTAACTAGATAGTCAAGGGACCTCATTTTTCTCACCCTTTTGACAAAAGAAACCCAACACTATACAACCCTATACTAGCGACCTGCACGATCTATACATACCTTGCAGGACTTGTACAACGTGTATGTATGTGTCGTGGACCACATTTTTGGTGTGTATGTACAAGATATGCTACACTTTTCCAGCGTGTATGTCCACACCTTGTTGCACTAGTCTGGGGTGCATGTATGTTCCCTAATACACTAGTCCGATGTGTATGTACACTCCTTGATGCACTAGTCGGATGGATATGTACACACCATGTTACACTAGTCTGGTTCGTATGTACGTGACTTGAGCTAACTACTTCTGCGTAAAAAAAATTACGTAGCTCATATCTTCCTAGATCTATCCCTTTTAATAGATCTATCTACAGTCGCTACCCACTAGCTTCTCTTCTAACTGAACTCATCTCTAGGTGAAAGTATTTCTTCACCATTTCTAAGATCTCCCTGAGAAAAATTCCTTTGTTTCTCTCTATGAGTCACTTAGTCCAATAGATTTGTTATCCCTTGAGCTAATATATAGATGAAATTCTATCTCCACTCGTGTTGATATCCTCTTGAGTCACATACCTTCATGTCTCAAGAACTCAATGAACTTCACTACTAGTTTATATATCTGCAGAGATCTCCTTACATATATGATAGATTTGCTGAAAAATTCTATGGATCTATGTTTGGTCCTTTAAACACCCACTGTTGCAATTCAAATCTAATAGATCTTTTGTCACAAACATTTGTGTATCTATAATTGGTCTCCTTATCAGAGTGCAAGCTCTGACACCAAGTTGAGTTGATGACGCTTTGATACCATATTTAAAAATATCACTATCCCCAACACCTAAATACTTTGCTACCTTTTGTTTTTCCTTGCTGAAAAATAAATTATTGTACATAGAATAATGTTCTAGCTATAAATAAAAACAACAAAAGAAAAAATCGGAAACCAAACTTCACACAACACATAGAAATTATGCCCTTCAAATAAGATTTTCATTAATAATGACTCCAAGCTTACAAGGGCTCCCTTAATGGGGAAATTGCCCACTGCGGATAAAATACAAATACAAAAAACCTTGAAACTTAGGCCATAAAGAAACCCTCTACTGAATTGTCCCTGGATGGACCTGTATGAACTTTACATGCCCTATTGAACTTGTGTTGTGCGTATGTACACACCCTATCCAACCTATGTTGCACATATGTATGTTCCCTTGCAGTCTTGCCTATGCATATGTATGAGCGATGTACGACCTATATAGTGTGTACACACACACCCAATATGACTTGCATGATGCATACAACTTCCTCTTGTGTTCCCTATTGTTGTACAACTACTCTATCAGACTTGCAACTTGTTTTTGGACTACCGATAAATATGTCCTTCAATTTTTGGTTGTTGGGTTTCCTTCTCTTGCTACACCATTGCAATTTTCTCCTTTGGATTTGATATCTAGATGACATTCCTTCTTCACCCTTATTAAGGTCCCCTTGAGTCACAGTCCTTCATGACTCAAGAACTTGAGCAAAATTCCTTATTTTTTCCCAAATGCATATTTTTTTCTTTCACCTAGACTTGCTTTTAAAATCTTGAGTTATGATTGAATCAAACATAACCCTAATTCCGAAAGTGATTAATGGTTGATATTAAATCTCACCTCACTTGATATCAATGGATAATATTCATTTAATTCACTAATGATAATAACTTTAGAATTTCATTAAACTAAACTCACTTTGATTATTAAATAAATTTACTTTATCAATTCCTTTAATTAAAGTAAATTACTAAGGTTGAATGCGTTGGGCGACTTCTACACATCTAGACACTTAGACCTAGCCTTGATTTATAATCTTGAGTTATGATTGAATCAAACATAACCCTAATTCCGTGAGTGATTAATGGTTTATATTAGATCTCACCTCACTTGAGTTCAATGACTAATATTCATTTAATTCGCTAATGCTAATAACTTTAACATTTCATTAAATTAAACTCACTTTGATTTAAAAGAACTTTAATTTAATAATTCCTTTAATTAAANAATGGTTTATATTAGATCTCACCTCACTTGAGTTCAATGACTAATATTCATTTAATTCGCTAATGCTAATAACTTTAACATTTCATTAAATTAAACTCACTTTGATTTAAAAGAACTTTAATTTAATAATTCCTTTAATTAAAGTAAATTACTAAGGTTGAATTATTCAAGCAACTTCCACACATCTAGACACTTAGACTTGTGCGCAAGTACTTACCCAATGCTACAATCATCAACACAATCACCTTATGTATATGTCCTAGGAATGGACACTAAGGATACTACTTTGCAGTCAATGAGTGGGAAAAATAGTCATGGGTTGAGACCACACATATGGGCATGGAAACTAAGCCCGAATATTCAAGAAGTGTTTCCCCCCATAGAGGCTTGACACTTTTGAAACCCTCGTAGACGTATTAGTCCAGAGACACCAAAACAAGTGGAGAGGGGATACCCCTCCACTTTCTCTAGTGCGACCTCATGATTGATTCATTTGTTAGAGGAGATTTCCTAGCAAATGCTCCTTGCTACTAATGTATTTTAACACTCACTAGTTACTCCTAGATTTGATTTTATGGCCTTGGATATTTTTCTCTCCAGCCCTGTACCAAGGCCCTAAATCCTAGTCTAATGTTGGTTTGCTAGAAAGAAAAGACTTTAATGTTGGGTTGCTAGAAAGAAAAGAGTCTAATGAATTTTAAATCAAGCATTTTTCTTCTTAATTTGTTGATTACTCAAGGGTAATGAAATAAAATTTAGTGGTGTTCGATGAGGCTTTCCAATCCAAAGGAGAAAAAAAGATGTTTTCAAAATAATGTACTTTGTTTTTCTATGAACGTTATTTAAAGAAAAGAAGAGATCATTTTAACTTTCATATTTTTATAATCAAAACAACATCCTCACACTCTCTCATTAACCATTCAAGACAACCAAATAAATTTGAATGAAATATGCAAAGGCTAAACACACCAATGCAATCTTCAAACAAGAAACTCAAATGCTCTACCCTATCACGCTTATGATATGTAAAACTCTTATTAGTCTAATAAATAAAATGAGATGTAAGTCACACTAGAAAGACATAAAGTTAAGGGATGTATGATATTGGTAGTGATGCAAACAAGAACACTCCAATGTGTATATGTGAAGCGAAACCCAAAACTTAGACAAAAATATAACAATGGAAATTTTTCAATCACACACAAACCAAAAGTAAGGTGATATACCACACACTACCAGATCGAAAAATCCCTATTGCAGGTGTTGCCTAGGTCATTGTTCACCAGACAAAAAATTCAAGCAACCAAGCAAGATAAAAAAATTCACCCAACACCTCAAATTAAATAAAAAACTCAAACAACAAATAAGAGTCTTAGCCAGGGGTCAAATCAATGCCAAAGAATTATTGACAGCCTCACAAACACAGTACAAACATAGATCTAAGAGGAAAATAGCTCAAAAACACCCAAAAATCACCTATAAGACGCGATTGTGACCTGCCAATAGTGCAATGTGCAACTAGTATGGAGGTGGTTGTGACCTGTTAGAATAGCAAGGTGGTACATATCACTTTGGTTTTCAAATACTAGGTGTGATCATGCAAGAGAATTGAGTAAAAAGCCTATATTTGGCCCATATCGAAGAGTTCTGAGAGATCTGACCACCCAATGAGTGATGAGGAAGGTAGATAGCTACAAACAACTTTTATAGACCAAAAGAGTAAAGAAAATTCCAAATTTAAGGAATAATCAAATATTTTTCACTAGTGTAACCACAATTTCTGTTATGGATAAATCTTTTTTGTGAATAGGTGAGAACTCCCTCATATCGTCCCATGATCCAATATATATTTCGAGATAGATAAAAATAAAGTACTCCACTAGATCCACTAGACTTGATCCTTAATCATGCTATCAGTAGGAGGTAGAATGGTTCCAACTTGATTCCCTGGTGGTTTCTCTTGCTTATTCCTAATTGATGTAGCTCCAAATATCTAGCTCCGGGTTCTAGAACCTTCTTCCTTCACACAATAAGACAAAAAATACCAATCTCGAACTTCTTCAATCAATAGGAATGTCAAAGATAATTTAGATCTAATCTGATCTACTCAAGGAAATAACAAATATACCATTTACTATTGTGCATAACTAAATACACCAACAATGGAAAGGGAAAACAATGCATATCTATATTAACAAGTGGAGAACATCAAATGAACCAAAATATTACCTTGATTCTTGATTGAGGCCTCTCGTTTATCCTTTCTCTAGCTCCTCCTTTACCCTCACACAAGCAAGGTTGATGTGATATGAAGCGTGGTTACAAGAGTATTGGATTAAAACATGTAGCATTATTTTTCTCCTCAATTCCTCCGCCCTTCCTCCCTTGGAATTCCTTCCTTTTATAGATTAATGAAGGATGCTAGGTGATGCTTTATATCTCTAGAAATTAGTGAACTTTGAGTCTTGTACAATTTCCCAATCTCCTCAAGTGAGATCAACAACTCACCCAATGTTGATCTCCTCGTAACTCATCAAATATAGAAGGTGATAGGGGTGGTTGTAATCTACCAATGATGCAACTAGAGACCAATAATGTCTTGCTAGTAGTACAACATGAGATCGATCGTACTTTAGTCGGTATGAAAGGAACAACCTCCCTCAAAAAATAAGAAATCCAAGGTAGAAGAGTGTGTCTTATCATGACAACATCAGTAAGCCCTACATGTGACTCTAGGGTGTCAAATAGAGCTATACCAATGTGTGTGTGTGTGTGATATTGTATTGGGAGTTAGTATTTTATACATAACCCAATCATTCACGTGTTTAATTGATAGAGTGAAACGACGACTCTTTTCCCTTGCTAGCATATAAATATATGTTGAATGGATATATTAATAATTGACTAAGTTTTGTGTAGGCACATCATAAATGTAAGAGTCAATTTCTATCCATTTCCATTTTTAGACACATAAATGTTCAATGTTTGTGAATGGTAGGTGTGCTCTTATTAAAACTTTGTATTAAAATTGTTATCCCCATTTTGTGGGATAACTAAGGAGATTATGTCTCGATGTCCTCAAGATGCATATATGGAGTGCAGAGAGAATACATGACCAACAATATCCATTTTCACATATGGATACCCTTCTCACCACCACAGAGGTCATAGATTTTTAGATGGCATCTACCACATGAGATGACTTTTGGAAGGCACTGAGCCTTTCTCCATGAGGTACAAGTCAGGTATTATGGTAAGTTTCATTTCAATATTTGAGGCATTTAGGTATGTTGTATCTTAGAAGTTTTTAGATTTCATGACATATGCTTGGACATTATGCCTTTTGCCCTGTTTCACCTTGGTGGTTGACATTGTACCCTAGTAAGTGGTCTTTCTCAAGAATGGGTTTAATACTAGGAACTCTCATGAAGAGCCATCGTACCATTCTCGACCATACTTACCACTTTTCATCACTTAAACCCCCCATTTCCTTATCTCTTGGGATTTTAGGGTGTATTTACCCAATAAGGGGTTGTCCCTCATTCTATGGGAAGAAGGAGTTTAAGGCCTAGAGGGATTGTTGTTGGGTAAAATATAAAATCCTATATAAACCTTCTTGTTTTTTCTCCCAGGGATCCCCCAATAAAGTAATGAAACACTTATATGTAATAATAGGGGGGACCACAATAATACATAATAGAATGCCTAGGGGGTTATCTGGAGGACAGGAGGTCTCATCATGAGCCGATCTATCACGATAATGGGTATATAGCGGTATGAAATTACTATCATCTGGCCACCAATCTAGGGTAGTGGATCTCAGTTTCACAACTAAGAGAAAGGGGCTCTCATCACGAGCCAACCTTATCATTTTCGCCAAGTATTTATGAGTGACACTATCATCTTGTGGACACCATACCAAGACAGTGGCCTTCAACTCGTCCCTAAAACATTAAAGAAAAAAAGAATGGAAAAACTATGGGCTTGGAAAAATTGCATTGCAAATGAAGGTGCCACATACCCTCTACAAATGCACCCATGAATGAGATAGCAAAACTCCTTGTATGTCATGAACCCCATGCCCATCGTTTCTTGATCCTTAACCACTTCATCCACTTTGCATGGCTTAGAGAGGAATCGCTTGGAAACACTCCTTGACCTAGGGTAGGATCTACCCAATAGCACACCTCGCCAACCCTCCCATATTGAAGCTTGGAAAGTTGCATAATGTCTCTGAGAACTCACTTGTTTGACAGGGTAATATTTGATGCACATGCTTAGGTGGCTCGTTTATTGACTTGATTTACTCATCATGATATTTTGACTTGATATCCTTGGAGGGCATACTCATTTGTCTTTGCAGGACCTAGTTGGTGGACAATTTTGGAGGAGCAAGCCTAGCTTGGTCTTCCATGGGGCTTGATGCCCACAGGCTGGATGCCAAAGGTCCACATGACAGATGAGATATACATAACTTTGGAGGGCTAAAATACATTGTGGAAAACATGACCTACCCCTCACATGCCAAATGTTTTCCTAGGAGAGCCAAACGTCACCTTTGGAGGCATGACATCATCTAAGAGGGCTAGGGTTTGGTGGTGAGGTTAGTATTCATTGACACAAGGACATTTTGAGGAGTATGGGGCTTTGAAAATGAATAAATGACCTATATGATTGACATGTGGCTTTGAAAATCCTAACTACAGTTCTCCAACACCAATAACTTTCTCCTAGTCTCAAAACGTCCCCTAAAGGGGTGACGTCACCTTAAGTTAGGGTTTTATTTCTCCAAAAAGTAGAATTTTAAGTGAATTGTTTAATATTATTTGTGTAAAGGGGAAATATTAGGGTTTTTGACCCATAGTCTTGTGG
Organism: Picea sitchensis; assembly: GCA_010110895.2. Classification (NCBI taxonomy): domain Eukaryota; kingdom Viridiplantae; phylum Streptophyta; class Pinopsida; order Pinales; family Pinaceae; genus Picea; species Picea sitchensis. The sequence goes on from SNQJ01S0113364.1 coordinate 32,805, forward strand.
TTTACCCTAAAATTATGTGGACAAACTATTTTAGTGACAATTTGTATAAATATAGATCATAAGATGTCATTTAAAAAACATAACTCTCCCATTGTGAGAAGTATTGGACTGAACTTTTCACTATATTTGGCTAGTTACTCTCTTGTGCTCTTGTCTATGGATTTATTTTTGGTTATTGGTTGATTGAAATGATGCACTAGCCTTGGAAGGTTTTTCTATAGCTCTTGTGGTGGTTTGTCTTAGCCTTTCCCTTGAATTGGTAAGGCTTTTTACGTTGTGCTATCATTTTTTACTCAAGTCAAGGCTATTTTCTAGAGCTAGGTGGGAATTATAAGGGAATACAATCCCACCTTAGTATCCATCATTTTATTCTTACATGGTATTGCTTGAACAAGGGTTTGCAAAGAGAAGTATAAGGGAATACACCCTCTTATCCTAAACCCTAGTTAGAGATGCTTGCCTTAGGGAGTAAGAGGTTTTACACCCCAAGGGGGTAGTACCTATATCTCTTTCTTTTCTTGACTCCATTAACCCAATTATTAAAGGCACTAGTCATTACTTGTTGCATTGGAGAAATAAATTAATGACTTGGTAAACATGAAATTTTCAAGTTTTAAAGTTGTCTCTTTGGGAAAGTGTTCCTTGAACCTTTGGCTCCCTTGCCTCATTGAGGAATCCCCTTTCAAGCACAAATTATCTTTGTTGTTACAAAACTAACCTACATCCAATAGGGCTGTAGAAAACTAACCTTCTAACGCTTAATAACTCCTAAACTAACCCTAGGATTTAGCCCAAACTTTACCCTAACTCTCTACTTACCCTAGTGCACCTGTTGGGCTAGTTGGAAGTGGTTCCTAGTGGCTAATTTTTCTGTTGTTAAGCTTGGTTTTGTACATCCATAAGGATGATGATGTCACTACAACAACCCTTTGTTTCATCCTTTCTTTTTTTTCTAGAGTTATTGCTTAATCATTGATGAGTTGATATAGCTTTCACTAGCTTCCCTCTTGCTTATTTTATCATATGATTATCACTTATATTGCATCCTTTGCTTAATATTTATTGAGACGATATATATCATTTACTTTTTCTACAATTAGTGACAAAAATCTTAACTTTATTTTTCAACTAACATATTTCAAGTATCCTTGGCCTTTATTATGGCTCGTGAAAGTACTTTACTCTTGGTGGGTCACACAACTCATTTGGAAACCCTTAAACCTTCCCAAGACCCTTTTCCAAGACCCTTTTATAGTTGACCTTTAGGGACATCCACTCATACTTACCATTTTCCATCTCAATCCCCACTAGGGTCATCGATATTCCCCCCTTGAGGTGACTACCTCACCTCTAAAGTGATGAGAACACATGCCAAAGGTGATAGTGGGTAGGTGCTCTCTCTAAGTTGTCACCAATTGGTGGTTGATTCGGGATTTTCCCAACCTACAACTTGTGTGATAAAATTTTGACTCTTTTGTTGGGGAGGATTTTGAATTCTCTTTGGAACCCTAACGACACTTTGGAAAGATATCCCGAAGCCTTTATCCCTTATATTTCTTGGAGACTCCACCCAAGGGTCGTTGCCTTTCGACCATTATTGATGAGATCATCTTGAATCTCATCTGGGGACTCCAACCCCCCAAAACCATTCCTCTTCCAAGCCTTTTCCCCTTTGGAGGTTCAATCCTTCTAAGGTTTACCAAATAAGGCCTCCTCTCATGTCTCCCATTCTCAAAACCCTTTTCTACGGTACCCTTCCCCTTGATCCAATGGTTTTCCCTTCAGCAAAGGACCTCTACAAACCCCTTAACATGCCCACTATCTAGGGATAACCCAATGCAATGCCAAAAGAGTCTAACAAGTGGTTGCCAAAATTCCTAGGAAATAATGTAGTGACCATTGAGGATCATTTTTATGTCATGGGACGAGACATGGACAATGCAGGGATCTAAAATGAGGATGTATTCATGAGGTTATTTTCTTCATCATTGACCGAAGAATCTCTTGATTGGTTCAAATCCCTCTATGACAATCATCTCACGTCCTATGAAGCGTTTTCCAACTTATTTAAGGGAATATGGTGAACAAATACAGATGGTGGGACAAATGGAGCTCATTTCAATCAGATAAATAAAAAGGAGAATGAGATAGTGAAGGAATCCAATACTAGATTTGACAGGTTGTAAAACCATACTCCAACAAAGTTTATTTCTATGACCTCATTAGTTTGTCTCCTTTACATGAATTTCTTTGAAGAGAAATTTTGTTCCATTATGAAAGAAAATAAGCCCGCATTTTTGGCACAATCCAAGGAGTACAATGTTGACATTGAAGAGAATCTCCTATATTCAAGGGTAGAAACTTTTCAGTACCCTCATTCCAAGGCAGAAGCAAATACTAAGGTTTCCAAAAATGGTGCTTCTGATCCGATCACCCTCTTAACTCAGATGATAGATCATATGAGTTCTCAGTTTATACAGGTGCAGAATCAGATTATGGGTCGTTTAACTAATGTATATAGGAATCAATCTACTCACAAACCTCAGTTTTCTAGACAACAAAGAGATTCCATAGGTTGAAAACCAAGGCCTCAATAAGAGGAAAAGGCCCATGATACTTTGAAACCAGTTGGGATGGTTGACATAGAAACTTGGTGCCTTCCATGCCAAGAACCTCACAGAGAAGATGAGTGCCCCTGATGAGATGAATATTCTCCCAATGATGTGAATTTCATGGATATTATTTGTGTGTTCCAAGAGGAACAAGTCATACAAGAACATATCAATGAAGCTAGAAGATGAGGAGAAAGAGGGGGGAGACTCTGGGCCTTGAATAAATTAATAGATGATGAAAAGAAGAGATTAAAGAGGAGGGAATATATAACCTACACTAGAAGGAATAGATCTCCAGTCACTCCATATCAGTCTGACACTCCACTTCCATTAGAAGACAAGGTGGCACCACCACCTCCACCTCTGGTACGTGATTTACTTCCTAAGACAACTCCTACAGATGAGATTTAGTTGAATATAGATGTTACAAGAATGTTTGGAAAACTGAATAGCACAATCCCAATGACATAGATGTGTAAGATCCCTTCGGTGAAAAAGGAAATTTTGAAAGTATTACAGGTACCAATGAAGAAGGAAGATCCTCATATCATCTTGAACACTATGTATCTGTTGGACACACCTACCACACTTAGAAGGGGGGTGAATGAGTGGGGGGCTCTTTTTCCCAAAACTTCCCTCTTACACAAAAACTCATCAATTAGCATTCAACATTTATTCATTACCCATTGCTGTCATTTATA